>OMKK01044603.1:0-19376 GCA_900302305.1 Polymixia japonica
AGAGGCTGCAGCTTTTCATTCCAACCAAACACTACACCAGGTGATTTCACTGATTAGCCCCTCCTCTCTTGTCAAAGGTGTGCCAATCAGTGAAATCACCTGGTGTAGTGTTTGGTTGGAATGAAAACCTGCAGCCTCTTGGCCCTTCATGGCACATGGTTGCCCATCCCTGTTCTAGACTGTGCGTAGACACGCCATTTCTCAGATATATACACTAGTCTGATTAAACAGAGGTTGCATAGTGGAAGGGCATAACTAGTGGACAGACAATCCATTCAAAAATGTTTCGCTAATCCTTTGCCACACCCTCAGTCTGCCTGTTGCATCTCAGCCAATTGGCCTCTGTGTCCCGTATTTAAAGGGGTCATATTTTGCTAATTTCCAGCTCTTTATCTTTATCCTTGGACTCCACTAGAGTAGCTTTGCATGATTCACAGTTCAAAAAAGTCCTTCTTTTTCTTATACTGGCCAGGTGATTTCACTGATTGGCACCTTTGACAAGAGAGGAGGGGCTAATTAGTGAAATCACCTGGTGTAGTGTTTGGTTGGAATGAAAACCTGCAGTCTCTTGGCCTCCATGACACATGGTTGCCCACCCCTGCTCTAAAACAAGCTGTATTAGCTCCTGTCTCTTTAAGGCCAACCTCAAAAAGCCCACTTTCTTCTGATTGGCCAACATCCTCTTGCTGGTGTGGAGGTTCAGAAAGCAAACTGTAAACCTAGTAAGCAACATATAGTTTCTCGTTCTTGATTGGAAATGGCAACTTCTCAAATCCTCCTCCCTGCACCGTTGGTTATAGTTGATTGCTTATTACTTGAAAAACATTTGTTGTAAAGCATCATGCATCATCGTTCCCTCGTTGTCTTTGACCAGGGAACTTTTGTCACTTCCTGGAGCAGAATGACCATATAAAGAAATCCATCCTGAGTTGACATCAGCTCGTGCAGAAAGTAGAAAAAGACGTTTGAAACCGTTCAGAGCAGCTAACAGTCTGAAGCCTGAGCTGTTAGCTCACAGGGATTACTGATTATCATTAGTTTAACTCATTTCACACTTTGGACATATTTCATATGAACATCCGACATTGTAACATTATATATATGTCAGAAAATAAGGAAAAGCATAATAGGTCCCCTTTAAGGAAACAAGGGTTAGCAAAGTTTTGAATGCGGTCCTGGGGTTGTGACTAGTTAAAGAAATACAAAAACTAGGAATTTCCTAGTTTCCTCCTTGACAGTGGTTTCACCCAAATATTTCTATTGTGAAAGAAATGTATTTATTCTAAGCATGACTATAACTTTACAGTCACACACATTATCAAAGACTCACCTTCTTCATGTACTCGGTAACAGGGTTCTGTTGGAGGAACTCTGTGCTCTCTCTGGTGTAGAAACGTTCAGTGTCAGCAAGGAACTGGGTCTCAAAGTACTCCTTGTACACTGATAGTGTGGGGCCTTTTGCGAATGCATCATCTTCATTCAGACCCAACTCCACTGGACAGGTGAGAGAGAGAGAGAGAGACAGGGTTAAAGGTCCTGCAAAAATCCTTATTTTAAATCTATGTTGGTTACATTGGGAGGTTTTGGGGTTAAGTAGTATCATTAAAAGTACGAAGAATAACAACTGCATGTGCGCCGGTAAAACCTAAAATGAAAATGCCAGCCTACCTACTCGTGTAAGAAATTTGGATCAGATTAATGGATGGGTCTATGTACATCATTAGCCCCATATATACATAACCAATATCTTTCTAACAAGGTGTGCTCTCTGCAGCCAACCTCATGGCTACCCACACGTGCACTCAATGGCAGCATGGCTGATAAACTGTACAAGTGTGATGGGAATGAGGACCCTTGATGGATATTTTTGTATGGAAATCGGGCAAGTGCATACTTCATACCAATGTTAACAATGTTTTGGACTTTAAACAAGACCATGGCATCAGATTTGGAAAGGTGTAACTCGCTGTAATGGTGTTTCCTGGTACTTTTGCAGCCACATAAAGTTATGGCTGCTGATGTCAACGGTACTACGGCTTACTAGATGGTGCCTGGGTGCCATCACTATTTAGTGGGTGGTCACATGCACTAGTAAGGTACAGTTTAGCCACCCGGCATTGTCTTTAAGTTATATAAAGTTAGAAATACAATATTTACCATGCGATGCATTTCATCCAACAGCTGAATCAGGATCGGTAGCTAATTCAAAACATAAGAGCTGACCGTACCAAAACTATAAGGTTGACTTGTAAGGACGTGGCTGTGAAACGAAAGTCAAACAGGGTGGCCATGGTCCGGCTGGGTGGCTCTGAGAGCCATTGATGAGAAAAAATGTCTATTTTATTCAATCTAGAGCATTTTAATTGTGTAGTAATATCTTGGGTGTTGCTTTGGTTATTTTTTTGGGTGCATGAATTGGAAATAGAATGCAGGCTCTTTAAAAAAAATTGTAATGTTGACTAATACTCCAGATCACAACAGGCAGCAATTTTCCATCAGCAGGAAAGTTTCTAAAGCAAAGTATTCCGGTGTAGTGCAGAAACCCTGGCCTAGAAATCTAGTATCTAATAGATCTAGTAAAAATCTAGAACATTTCCCACTATATTCAAACCCAGCACCAGTTTGAAAAATAAATATTTGTGTTTATCATGTCAGCTTTGTTGAATACAAAATCTGTCTCACTTACAAAGTATTAAGTGGCCTTGCCCCACAATATAGTACTAATGTACTTGCTCCCCATGTTTTCATATGCAAGTGAACGTGTTGCACTTGTTCTATCTTGCTTTTATGAGAGGGCCAAGTGCCACATAGCCATGCAGTGCCAGACTTGGCACCCTATTGTTTTTGTTGGGTTTTTTTAGTTATTGACTGATGATTTTATTTAATTCTTTTATTTAATTATTATTTTATTTTGGTTCACTGTTTTAACTGCTGTCTGTTGTTGTTGACATTTTTTTTCTGATTTTTATATGTTATGCTGTAAAGCACTCTGTGCATTCGTGCTGTGAAGGGTGCTATATAAATAAAGGTCATTCATTCATTCATTCATTCATTCGTTTTCCCCAGTATTATTAGAGGGCCAATAATCACTATAAACAGGTTCTGCAAATGAATGCAGAATCTCTAGGCAACAGGACAAGATTTTGGTATAGGAAGTATTCTGGTTTCCGTTTGTAGTCCGAGAAGTATATTGACCAATCAAGTTTGAGCGGGCTTTGGTTGCATGCAGGAAAACATGGTCCGTCTGGAAAGCAACAGAGGCGGAATGCATTGGCCGAAATGCAATCTTGGAACCCATCAGCTATTTTTTTATTTTTTTATTCAATCTTTTTATTAACTTTTTAATTTAATTGAAAGTGTGGCTACACCGGAACCCCTGAAATATTGACCATTGGCCCCAGAGGCTAAATCGTCATCAGACAGATTAGCCAATGGGTTCTGAGATTGGGGGCCCAGGCTTGGCACCCTATCGTTTTCCCGAGTATTCCTATTATTATTATTATATATTTGACTTCCGCTGCCGTTATCTCAAGATCCATGACATTTGGCCCATGGATGTAACTTGCCAAAAAAATAAGGATGGCACCAAGCACTAGTGGCTAGCCCCAACATAGCGGCCCCTATGGGCCATAAAGGGGCAAAATTTGAAAATTTGAACTTTTTTCCCGTTGCACATTGAAATGCAGACTCTTGAAATTTGGTACAGATATGTTTGCCTCTGTCCATGTACAGAATTGACGCTAATTTGCATAATATGGCATTTTTCATAGCAATATGCAATTATCTTTGTATAACTTTTTTCTTGAAAAGTCTTGAAATTTGGTAGACATACAGCGCCATGACCTGAATATATTTGCCTCTTGGAGCATTAGATTATGTTTTTTTGTCCACTAATCTGCCCTTATCTAAAATTCTGTACAGTGAAACCTTTTAAAAATCAGCTTCTAGGAGGGGATAGCTTTCTGTAGTGAAATCTTCTCGTAGCACCAGTCAAAGTGAATCAGCGCCCGATTGTTGTCATGTTTGAACCAACGTAACCGAGGTACTGTCTCTGCTGAGCTCGTGTCATTTGGTACATACGTGCGTCTCGCCGAGCTCCCATCAGAGCTGCTTGCCGCCATAGTTTTTTTATGTCCCATTTAAAAAAAAACAAAAAAAAACATTTTGTGACAAAAGAACTTTATAAAGGCTTTACTAGCATTGGCATCAATACTCATCATTAACTAATGATGAGAATGGTAAACCATTGTGGCAGAAGTGAAGTAAAAAGCCAAAGCAATGCCCTACCATATGACTGAACCACTCCACTGATGAGTCTGGTGTTGATAGTCTCTCCGTTACGTTCCTTCTCAATCAACTTCAAAACAGCGTTGGTTACCTTGACACAAAACACTCTTATTCACTACAATTATCAGAAAATAAAGCACAAATAAGATGGGCACAAACAAAAAATCTTGACATTAGACAAACATTTGTGTAAATAAAACACCAAAAATGACAGAAAATGACAAATTCTATCAAATCAGTTTAAAACCACATTTTCACATGGGATTACCATATAATTTGAAGTGATTAAAATAAGCCTGAACAGCCCTAGCATATTTGAAACATGGCTAATAGTCGTGGCTCACCTGTTTATTCAAAGGTCTAAAAAGACATTCTCTCCAAGTCACTAAGGCCAGCTGCAGGGAGGGTGAAGATAGACAAGGACTTAACAGGGAGTAAACAATGTCAACAGGCCTTCAGTAAACATTTGGTTCTCATCAATAATGTACCACTATTTCAGGAATAAAATGTGAGAGAAATTTGAAAATAGTTGTGAGGATTTTACAGGTCTAATTAAGGAACTTGAATCTCAAGAACTTTATAAAGTCATGTTTTTTTGTGATCACTGGTTCTGCCCCAACTTGCTGATAAAACGATTTGAGGCAGAAAGAAGATAGACAAAAAATAAATTAGCAGAATTATTTACAAAATAAAATAAAAAGTAGTGTAGAGAAGACACAAAGAAGAAATAGGAAATTCACCGAGTAGATTTCGTAGATGCCCTTGCGCCCCTCGTCACATTCCCGGCGGACCCAGTGGCGGTTGAGGTAGGCACAGATTCCATTGAGGACTTTGCTGGAAAAACGGTAGTCCTCCCACTGCTGGGTGTAGAATTTCAACACCCCCTCATCCATCAGGTCCTCCCCATCCTCAGAAGGGTGGGGATGAAGATGGCAAAGGGAGGGGAGGATGGGGAATTGGTAGGCAGTAGTAATTTTGGTAAGCAGGAGACATTTTCAGGATGATGAGAGGAACCAAAGAGGAGGGAAGAATGGAGAGATGTATATTAGGTAAAGAGGGGGAGGAGTGAAAATAGTGCAGGATTGGGTGAAGGAATGGAAGAAAAGAGGGACAGAGAGAATGAATGATTTGTCACATCAGGATGAATAAGAAATGGAACATTTTGACTACAACCTAATTGAAGTCCAAGTAACATATTACACACTATTACACACTATTAGTCCAACATGAAATTTATAGGTTCTATACTTCCAGGTTTTATACTTTTGTACATTAGATTTTTTTTCTTTTGATCCCATAACCAAACATAAATGTCTAGATTTTTCACGAGTATCCAATTTATTATTGCAAATACAGATGCATTATTGGTTATATTAGTATATATTAAGTATTATGATGTATGCTCATTTTGAATTCTTTTGAAAACAGACTGGTACACTTGACTGACTACTATCAGTGTCCATGTTGCAACCTTAATTGTTCTCTATAAACTGCCCAAAGGAATACTCCCACAATCTCACTACTTTAAATATGTACCTTGAGCAGGCTGATAAGGTAGGTCTTGAGAAACTCCTTGAGCCTCTTGTAGAGCTCCAAGCCAACAAATTGGGCTCCACCAGGGGTAGATTTCTTAGAAGGTTTGGAAGGTGGGGGTCCTGCCCCCCGTGCCTGGTTAGACTGGTGAACACTGGTACAGTAGTTATAGACATGTCTGGGGATCGACATGGGGTCAAGGCTGACAAACACAAACACAGGAAATATTTAATTCAGCAACAAGGACAATGACGATTTTTTTTTTTTTTTTAAATACAGCTGTTATAAAGCTAGGTAAATTTGTATCCATGTATGACCACTTCTTTCTATTTAAAGTTTGTTTTATTGGGAATTTGACTGCAAGAATGCAAGAACCACAGACATTTTCACACACAGAATACCTAGCCTGGGAACCAGACAACTCTACAAGCTCATGTTTTATTTGCTCTGGCAGATGCGTCTGGTCCCCCTCCGGTTCAGACAGACATCCAGCCGACCTGAGGACTATACTACGAAGCAAGTTCAACATACCCAGGATATGTTTTCTTTAGTTGGCTTCACTAAGCCTAATCGCAATCACGCATAAGCGGTGTCATGATGGTGGCTATCACCTTGTTAAGTCAACCCATGTACGAAGAAACACAAAGCAATGCATGCTGTTAGTTGTACAGTAACACGACTTCAATGCATTTGAGATAAGACTGAAGAAGCTTGCATGACGTCCTTCAGCTGTAACTTCTATACAGATAATAGTCAGATCTGGGGAAAATCAGCAAGTTTTGACGGTCTCTAAATTCTTGCTCTGCTAAGAGACCCTCTCACTATCTGCACACCTTTATTATTGGAAAGATATACAAATATCCAGCAATATACACATAGGTATTTACATATTTTTTTAAGTAATATTAAATAACAATGAATGGTAAGTAGCCTATACCACAGTTACTAAAGTGAGCGAATTTATAAGTGTTATATTATAATTTCCATGCATCTAATCCTCAATGAACGGTGGCGTAATTTCTCAAGGGAGTTGATTGGTCAAAGAGCAGCACTATTTATGCAGTATGACTCTAGTTATATGAATGTGGGCAAAGCATCTTGCTCAGCGTGCCAGCTGAAAGAATTTTATCAATGCACCAATCATTAACCAGGGCCCTGCCCTCCTTTCAAGTTCAAGTTCAAGTTCAAGTTCAAGACTTTATTTGTCACATACATTACAGTCTATGCAGTGAAATGAAGGTGGCTGTGCTCACAGAGATTGTGCAGAAACAGTAATAAGGCACATAAAAAATAAAAGAATAAAAAAGAGAGTTCCACTTATGGTGGATATACTGTACACTATGCACTATGCTCTATACTATACAGTGCAAACAATACAATACAATATAATACAATCTATATAAATAGCAGCGCAATGTAATATAAAGGATAAGATAAAAAAAAAACACAAGTATGAAGAAAGAAGAAGAAGAAGTCAGTGCAATATTGTCAGTGCAAAAAACAGAGTTATTTCAAATTATGTACAGATATATATGGTATCCACAACTGTGGATGTAGCAGCAATGTTTATAGTGCAATGTAGCAGCAGCAGCATTGTTTCTATTTGAGGTATGTGGAAGTGCGTGTGTGTGTGCTTATGTGTACGTGGGGGCCCTGGTAAGGTCAGTGTTGACAGTCCTGATGGCCTGGGGGAAGAAGCTACGTCTCAGTCTCTCTGTTTTCGCCGCGTGAGTGCGGAGGCGCTTGCCCGTGTTGGCAGTGTTAGTGCCTTGCTCTACCATTAGATTGGACAGGGAATAGAAACCACTGAGCACACAAAAAGGTGCAGGTGAACCCCACCTACATGATATGATTGCTTGTGCCGTGCTTCTGATACAACCCACCGTCTCTCTGAACAGGAGCAGGTTTCAGGCGGTACCACTAATACCATCCTCAGGAACCTGCTGTCAGACACACCTTACACAGTGACCGTGGTTCCCGTCTACCCAGAGGGAGAGGGCCTGCGCCAGACCGACAAAGGGAAGACACGTAAGTCGCGGACAGTCCCCCGATCGTTAGAGAAGCAGGCTCGTAATTTGAGAGTTTCAAGTTCAAGACCCAGCAGCTCCGGGTGGGGAATGTGAGGTTAATTGTGTTGAGAGGGGTTGTTGTGATGGGCAGCTCCCACCTGCGAATGGTTTGAGAGGTCATCGGGTCTCCTATACTTACCACGTAAAGAACGGCCAACTTCATTCCAAAATGGATATATAGTGTATTATAAATATATAGTGTATTATAAAATAAGAGGTAATTTTATTTCAGCTGCCGCATATCCGTTTGACATCCTGTTTTGTTTCTGCCCAAATGATGTGCCACGCTCAGTCAGCAGATCTCCATCCCAGAGCACTTAGTTGGAAAGATCCCGCTGAAGCATGTCAGCGTCACAGAGCTTATGGTGTGTAATGAGTTCACGGAAGGTTCCAGAACTCCAGCGGACAAATATGAAACTGGGCATTTTATTTGAAATGTTAATTTGTGTCATTTTTTTCAATTCAGAGACCCGACTGATTTATTGCCGTCTGTATCAGATGTGATGTGCTCTGATAGCAAGCCAAATATGAGGACATGTTTATGAATGACTAATCATCTCAGAGACTGGTCTTATGAATGGGTATTGTATCCTTTCATATGGCAGATGTGGCCTAAATTTGACAAAATTTCTAAGAAGGGTTTGGCGTCTCAGGGACACTTTGACAGGACTAAGGCCATTCATGGACAAACATTAGCTGTTGTGGGCATCAAACTAGTTATATGGATGAAAGTTTTTTCATTAACACCAAGGTTATAATAAACGATGATAGTTTTTGAAGGGTAGTAGGTCATTTTGTCCTTGACAGACTTTTTCCAAATATTCAGCATTTGGGAACAAGCCAAATTATACTCAGGAGTTTTTTTTCCTCACAAGTCTCCCTTCATCTCACTCACTGCATCTAGCTTTATTAGGCTGAAGCGCTGAATACCAGGGGAATATTCACATCTGGTTTGGTTTAAAAGGGAAGTTAAGGCCTGTTGCGTAAACCCAGGACTGAGCTACTACTCTCTATGTGTTGTCTACATAGACGCTGCGACATGACCGTCCTCCAGGTGACTTGTTCTTTCCTCTTCGGCTCCGTCTGTCACCGTACAGAACGTAGTCAAGCCCGTCTTGAAGCCTAATCTTTAAATCATTTATCGGAAAACAGGCGAATGATAACATTTTAATTATTTCCAGTGTAAATCAGCCAATTTCTAATCTAATTTCTAAATCCCTCTTGGTTTACGAAAAATAAGAATGCATATTAAACGGCAGATTAAATTAGTTTTTAAATTGGACTTTGCATTATAAATAGGGCTAAACGACAGGTCAGAGTTATCTATGATAGTGGCCTTGTGGAATTAATTTAGAGATCTTTTCATTTCATTTCCTGGTGAAGGCATGAAGCCAAAATGAGTGTTTTTCTATTTTATTTAATCATTACATAGAACTGTGCCAGATTAATATTAGTATTTTTTTACTTGGTCTTCTTCAATTTTGGAATATATTCAAAGAGTTTCACTTCTAACAAAATGTTCTCCATTGGAGAAATGTGATGCCTTCTCTAAGAACGGGACTCTTGGCATTAAAATAGTAAATTAGTCACTATTCAACCCACAGACTACATCTGTGTTTATTTTAGATATTGCAAATTAAAAACTAGGTAACATTTTCTTTTGTGTTTGTGTTTGGAAGTGAACCCCTCGTTCCGGGAGTTGCTTTATGTTTATTTTTTCCAGGTAAGGGAAGTCAACAAGGCAGCCATACCCTAATCCTAACCCTAACCCTCTGACTCTCTCCTGCCCTCTGTGACCTTGCAGTTCCACGAACTCCACCCAGAAACATCCAGGTGTACAACCCCACCCCCAACAGCCTCAACGTGCGCTGGGAGCCTGCCTCAGGCCGGGTCCAGCAGTACAGGGTGGTTTACACCTCCTTGACCGGAGACAGACCTTCTGGGTCGGTAAGTCACTGTCTCCTGTTAAAACAGAGGCTGGTATTAAGGACAGAATGTGCCCTGAGGGTGGAGGTGGTTCCTCAGAGATCACTCTCTCTCTTTTTTTTACTTACAGATGAAGGGTGAAAGGCTTAGAACACACAGGACTCAACCTATGGCAGATACAGCATATTGGCAGCCTGTTTGTAGTACAGTGTTGTAGTACAGTGTTGTAATACAGTGTTGTAATACAGTGTTGTAGTACAGTGTTGTAGTACAGTGTTGTAGTACAGTGTTGTAGTACAGTGTTGTAATACAGTGTTGTAGTACAGTGTTGTAATACAGTGTTGTAGTACAGTGTTGTAGTACAGTGTTATAATACAGTGTTGTAGTACAGTGTTGTAATACAGTGTTGCAGTACAGTGTTGCAGTACAGTGTTGCAGTACAGTGTTGTAATACAGTGTTGTAATACAGTGTTGTAGTACAGTGTTGTAATACAGTGTTGTAGTACAGTGTTGCAGTACAGTGTTGCAGTACAGTGTTGTAATACAGTGTTGTAGTACAGTGTTGTAATACAGTGTTGCAGTACAGTGTTGTAATACAGTGTTGCAGTACAGTGTTGTAATACAGTGTTGTAGTACAGTGTTGTAATACAGTGTTGCAGTACAGTGTTGCAGTACAGTGTTATAGTACAGTGTTGCAGTACAGTGTTGTAGTACAGTGTTGCAGTACAGTGTTGTAGTACAGTGTTGTAATACAGTGTTATAGTACAGTGTTATAGTACAGTGTTGTAGTACAGTGTTGCAGTACAGTGTTGTAGTACAGTGTTGTAATACAGTGTTATAGTACAGTGTTATAATACAGTGTTATAGTACAGTGTTGTAATACAGTGTTGTAGTACAGTGTTGCAGTACAGTATTATAGTACTATTTTGCACCAACTTTGGTACAATCCGTGTGTCAGTTGTCTCAAGGCTTAAAAATGTATCTTTATCCTGTTTCCTCTCCTTCATGTTCATCTCTCCTTTCTGACTGAATCGGATTTAAAGGTGCTATATGTAAGATATTACGACATTACAGACATCTAGCGTTAATGAGGAGAAATACAAACCAAAACAAGGGAGGATCGGTTTGACGGGCCATCAAAGCAAAACAAAGAGCAGAAAGTAGAGTGAAACAGCTCCACTGAGACACAATCTAACAGAGAGAGGGGAAGCTTTCAGAGCATCGCCATAGCACATCTTTCCATACAATGTGCTAATTCAACGTTTTATTTGATCTTAACATATTGCAGATAGCACCTTTAACAGGTGCATCATAGCTTTCACCTCCATTCTCTTGGTCAGTCTATTTCCTGGATTGAGTAGGTGGTCCTTTTCCATTATTTCTAATGTCTTGTACACCCAGTGTTTGCATAGATGTTGCACAGCTGTTTGCACACTGCTAATTATTTTGATGTGCTTTAAATATGGAAATCCTCACTCGTCAGCTGTCTTTATCAGCATTGTTTTAACGCACCAGTGCAAATTTCTGGATTGGAAGCGAAGGAAAAGGGCAAACTTCTCCACAAACAACTTGAACTCAAAGGCCATTTGGGAAATTCGTACACTGCACACATCTGCAACTGACATCAGTGAGAATTGTGATGTTTTATGTTTTGAGGCCATGAGTCTGTAATTTGGCTCTAACAAATCACTTTGATGATAAGAATCTTCTATCATGCAGCTGTGGATCTTACAGCACTTTAAATTTTAGTATCCATTTCGTAACTATTTCCCGTATCATTATCACTGTTGCTGTAGGTACTTTAGAGCGTGTGTGTTCTGTGTCCTGATGTCGTAGACCCAGAGTAGGCCAGAATGGATACAGAACACACACACACACACACAAGCAAGAACATTATAGAGAAACACAGATTCATCAACACGTGGTACCCACTCAGATCTATTTATAATTGAACTACCATGGTTTGACATCACAGCCATTGGTGTCCGATGTATTAGAGCCCAACATCAAGGCGAGCTAAGCTTATTCACCTGTAACAACAGTAATTCATCAATCAAATCCTTATTCTTATTTGAAAAGGCCAGTGGGTAGTATGTTCTTCTGTATTTGTTTGTGGTTGGATTTCACCCCAAGCCAGTAGGGGTATATGTGGTTTCAACTGCAGGGGTCTTCAGAACTACGCCGTCTCTGAGGAGGCCCTTTGAGTTCACATGTTGTGATGCACCAGTAGCTTCCATGTCACGTCCGGGGCTCTTCTAACTATTAGGCGTTCGTTTCAATAAAAACATGAGCTGTGGACGAGGGTGGACTCAAGTTCAAGGACCAGATGTACTTCCCATGATGTAATGGGCCCTGATGTAACGGCTCTGAAAAGCAGAGGGTAGCCGTTGCGATAATCCCAGTGATAAGAGAAGGCCTGCGATCCTCTCTTGTTGTTAGAAATCGTGGCGAGCTATGTGCCGAGACCTGCTCTCGTAAAAGACCCCCAGACCTCTTCACTCACCAGCCACTTCCCAGCACTAACTGTTTATCAATCAGTCCGCTCCCTCAATGAATGATTTGTTTGGCATCTAACCTCCAGGGCCTGTTAGTGTTTCAGGCGGGTTTTTGGCAAGGGGATCCCAGGGAGACGACTGGATGTGGGATGAGCGTTGATGTCATTATGTACATTATCACTGCCAGATTTGTGTCTAATGCACGAGGACGCTCGTTTGAATTGGACTAAGCGGTCGTCACGGTGATGTTTTGACCCCCTTGTTGTCTGCTCTGACAAGGTCCTGGTTTCGGGAAGCATCAACAACGCATATCTGGACAATCTGGTGCCGGACACTCCTTACTCCGTCAGCGTGGTCCCGCTCTATGCCGACGGCGAGGGACCGTCCGTGAAGGGCAACGGCAAAACATGTAAGGACATGAACGTTCCGATGCGCTGACGCTATCTATAATCATGTGACTGACTCAGACCGAGCAGTGTTTACACACCGACTCACACACACACACACACACACGTATGAGCACATTCTGTATACACGCCACAGATGTCCATTTCAACAAGTCATTAAATCTTGCATTAAAAATGTTATTTTAAAAAAAAATGCTGAATCTGCCAGCGGTTCACTTCAATATTTTCAAGCTAATATCACGTTCTTTATAAAAATCTTGAAACAAGTGAAATTATCTCACCATAGGAAGATTTATTTTAGACTGAATACCAGATAAGGTTAAGCTTGTTGTAGTTGTGTAAACACACTGTATCAGTACGTTGTTGTGTTCAGTAGAGGTGTTTTCGTTGTAGTGCCCCGTGCTGGCCCCAGGAACATGCGTGTGTTCGATGCCACCACCAGCACCCTGACCATCGGCTGGGACCACGCTGAAGGCCCCGTCAGGCAGTACAGGATCGCATACGCTCCCATGACCGGAGATCCAATCACTGAGTTTGTGAGTACCCAGCAAAAAATGTCCACATGAACAAGATCTTGCTTCTCTTAAAACATGTGTAAATATCTACCAGTGAAGTTAGCTCCTTTTTAAGAAATTATTTATTATTATTATTTAAATATATTATTATTATTATTATTATTATTATTGTTATTATAGTAATAATAATAATAATAATAATAATAATAAGATATCCTCTTTAAGATATTATCCAAATGTATTGATAATATTTTAAAATGAGAGAGAATTGGGTTAAGATTATGTCCGTTGATTTGAAGGCAATCCCCCCTTTGGTGAGTTCTTTACTTCAAAAACAGTAAGGCCACAGAGTTATTTAGTGAAGTCATATATCAGATTTTCCTTGGCTTGCTCAGGATATAATTCACTGATTAGTGAGTCTAATTAGTTTAGTTTGACAAACACCATAATTTGGGACAAAATAATGTTATTAATAGCCATAAATATTGAGTTGGGCCAATAGCCGATGGCTCCGACATGCAGCTGGTTTCCCTCTCTGCTTGTTAACCCGCCACCTGCTACGTGTGACTCAGCTAACTGCACCAGGGGGACCGCCATTAAAGGATTCCTCGGGGCTGGGATTGATATGGATGTTCGCTGGAGATTAGTGATCAAAAGGAGTCGCAAACTGATAACAATTTATTAATATGAACAACTACCACAAGTTAGCAGTCGTGGCTGAACCCCTTGTGAGTGATGTGGAGGAGAGCGTTAACACGATTTCCCTAGTTACAGTTGCATGTCTGTTGAAGACGTGCTGAAGGCAAGCTGAACTGTTGCTCTCTGTGGTTAGCGATGCTCGTAAAATGATTCCTCGGGAGGGAGATTTCAATAGATGTCAACTAGATTAGTGCTCAGAAGGAATGTTGAACTGAGCCGTTTATTGAGTGTGTTCACATAAACATTTACATTCTGACATTTCTTGCAATACTCAAGCTTTTCGTCACAGAATTGCTGCATTTACAACAGCTCTGTGTTGCATCCCGAGTATTAGTAACCTGAATATGATAGCTAAGATATGCTGATATTAGTCAGAAAACGTCTTTTTCTGTTTACTGTTGAAGACTGTTGTTGACTATGAACAGCTTATCTTATGAACTTGACAGTCAGTGTAAACACACCCATCATGACATAACGTTATTACATTTTGCCAGCCTTGACTAATACCTTTCACTTCACAGGAACGATGGAGGAGTTAGCACATGTACTGTAGCTTCCATAGCTATAGATAGGGCAGGGCAATATATAGTGTTTTGACAACATGAATATCAAGATATGGAGATCATTTAGCCTACTTTTTTTTTTTAAATATAATTTTACGACACCGTTGCTCTTAAAAATTAGAATAGAAATAGAAACAATATAAAAATATCATCTTGTATCGAATATCGTCGTTGGCTTTAAAACTATTGTGACATCACCTTTCGGCCGTATAGCCCAGCCTTAGTTGTAATGTTATGATGCTAGCTTAGCTTGATGTAGCTGTAGCAACCTACGTTACCTTAGCTACATCAGCCCTAGCTATAGTGAACTAGCTAGCTGCTAGCTAGTTTTGCATGTTCTGACTGCGTTAAAAGCCAGTTGTGTCCCACAGGCCATTGTTCCCGGGAACAGAAACAATGCTCTGCTGCAGAATCTCCTGCCAGACACGCCGTACAACATCACCGTGGAGGCTGTCTACGCAGAGGGACCGGGCGGCTCCCTGAACGGAAAAGGACGCACAGGTAATGTAACCGCACATTAAAACTATCGACAGCTGCCAGTTGAGTATAAAATCCACAAAGCAAATGTTTGAGAGAGGCATTTGTTCAGTGGAAAAATAAGAAAAAATAATACAATTTTAAAGCATATTTTTTGGAATATACCTCAAACACACATCCATGTACACAGTTCACAGGGGTCAGGGGTAGCCTGTAGGGTCACGTATGGAGCAGGTAGGGGCTCAGTGACTTGGAGGGATTTGCCTGTTTGAAGAGATCTGATAAACACCCTGCTCCCAAGCCATGGGTTAAACACTAGAAAGCTCCTAGTAGTCCAGCTGAATTTAATATCCAACAGGCCAGCCTCGCAGGAGAGAAGAGAGAAAATAAATACAGTAGACATACATTGGTCAACAGAGCCAAGATAATTTAATTTGAAGAATTTGACGCGTTGGCAGTTCACAGTAGGGAGAACTCACTGACTGGTGTTAGCATTAGCCGAGTTAAACAAACAACAGAAATGTTCTCTCCTGGCGCCGAGCGAGGTGCCCCTGTGCCAGGCAGTTTGGACGTGCGTTACTCCAGAGAGAAGCTCGGTCCGTAGCAGCTGACCGACACCATCCAGCTCAGCAAGACACTGAAACCAATCTAAACACATGCAATACGCATCGTAGCATTCGTAAACAAGAGGCAAGGGAGGAAACAGCAGCACGATACACTGCAACAATGTCTATCTTAAGTTATTAAATTGTGTGTTTAGTTCTAAAATCTCATTTTTGTTACGGCAAATAAAGGAATCTGCCAAAGCAATGATATGATTTCATTTTCTCAAATGCAAATGTCTTGAAATAAGGTTAATACTTCAACATCTCACACAATGTCAAGTGATTCAAGAAGGTCCTTGTAACGAGCAAAACTGCATCGGAAACATCTAAATCTCTCACTTGATTGGCAGGTCTTTCCACACATTTGAAGAAAAATACGATTTTAAAACCGAGCACAAGATTAAGGACTTAGATCGACATTTTTTACAGCGTGCAGAATATCGGGCCATTTTGCCACTGGGCACCAGCCTGGAAATTAGGTCATGCTTCCTGTTTGTTATTACTGCTAATTGGCGAGACTGACTGGCCGTTGACACGTGTCTCGTTGCAGTGGGCCTTCTGGAGCCCAGGAACCTGCGTGTCTCGGATGAATGGTACACCCGCTTCCGCGTGGCCTGGGACCCGGTTGCAGCTCCAGTCTTGGGATACAAAGTGTTCTACTCCCCTGAGGGTGAGCTGGCTTCTCATAAACCTACACGGCTAATGAAAGGCTCACTTTAAAACCCACAGTTTTGGTGGTCTTCATATTTATGGTGACATTGAAGGATTAGGTGGTCCTAAAATTACCCATTTAGCTTATGAAATATTTTCAAATTACATTGTATAAATAAAAAAAATGCACGGCCATCAATCTAAATTTGACGTTGTTTTTCTTAATTCTCAAGTATCAGACTTTTGGGTTTTAAGTGATTTTGATCTATATACAAACAATCTGTCATGGCTACTTCCTTTCCTCTGGAAATCAGTTAGAACATTTTGTGATTACATAATGACACAAGCAAAATGGTGTCAAATAATTCAGTGGTGCAGCTTCCTCATGTTAGGTTTGTGTGGTTTTGTTTACAGGCAAGACTGAGACTTTGGATGTCTTTGTGGGCGACGTGACGTCTTACACCCTGCAGAACCTTCTGCCAGGAACCACGTATGACGTCAAGGTGTTTGCCCAGTACAGCGGCGGGACGAGCGGAGCGCTCACCGGACAGGGAACCACACGTATGTATCTGAACTCGAAAGGAATGGAAAAAATGCAGGTTTCCTGCGGTCATAACAGACCTGGAAAGGTCACAGAAGATCAAGGTCATGGAATTAAAAAAAGTGTTTTCCAGGCTGGTAAAAGATATGGAACATATTTAAAATGTTTTTGAGATGTCATTGAAAATCGTCCTGATTATGAAATGAATAGCAGTTATAACTGTCTTAAAGAATACTTTGGTCATTCAAATCAAATTAATTTGAACACAGATGGAATTTGCAACATGTTAAGGAATAGTGAACGCCCTCCTGAAAATGTGTAGGAACCATTCAAGTGGACGGTTTGCTATACATTCCGTAAGTTCTCTCCATTCCTGAAGCTTGTTATGCTCTGTCTCCAGTCTACCTGAACGTGACCAACATTGAGACCTACAACGTGGGCCACGACAAGTTCTGCATCAAATGGACTCCTCACAGAGCGGCCACCTATTACCGTATCATGCTCAACCCCGTGGACCGTAAGAGTCAATCCTGCTTTGTTTTTCCACTTGCATATCGAACAGTTCAGATCAGAAAGTACTTTTATCCTATGAATTACTGCTGTTCAGATTACAGAAGAGAAAAAAAAATCCTCAATTCAGTTAAAATGACATTTTAGGATTTTAGGCGACGATCTGATCCGAAGCGCCTTAGAGGAGGCCTATATTCCTAGGTTGCCATTTGAAGCAGCGATAGAAGGTAGTGCTGGGTCATGTTAGAACGAATCCCCTACCTCACTGTTGGCCTCCACAGAAAGTCGATGTTTTGCTACTACAAACATACTCATGTGTGTACCTAAAGACATGGTGGGGTCCAAATGCGCTGTTAGATCTTTATAGGAAGTGACTTGTTTGAGGTGATCTATGCGCTAATGTGTGCAATAAGACTCTCAGCAGATGTTTGAGGGCACATCTCCAGATGATGTAGTTGGGGATGCTAAAGATCTTCTACCAATTTCAGACATGCCTTTCCTCAGTGTTCTGCCGACTGGAACGGTTTTGCGCTTGGCTGTTGGGTTCGCGTCTAGACTTTTTCACAGAGACTGTTTATCTTCACTCCCCGTCCTTGTGATTATTTCTTGAAGCAGGATGCAAGATTTGGCCGGGTTTGAAAGCGTCCGACCACCGAGTTTTAATTGTGTCTCTGTCTGAGAAGATTACATCCTTTTTAATTGCCACGGGGCCTTTGAATTCCATCTGGTTCATATTCTCACGTGGACGCAGGCTAGCAGAACAGCAAAACTAGGAAGCAGCGTGAATATTTAGATATCTATATGGTAGTCATTAGCCATTAGCCCGATTAAAGAGGGGTTCTGCTAGCGTGAGACGCTAACAGCGGGTTAACGGCGGGTTAACCACTACCAGAGGATCGACATGTCCTCGGCTGGGGAATCCAGAGGCCTTCCCAATGAGCGGCAGCAACAGTGCTCTCAAGTCAACAAATAAGTCAACTGTTTGTTCTTGAGCTGGAATGCAAACAGTGGTTGAGGACGGTGGCAAGATGAGTGATGTAGCCTTACAAGGGGATGGGCCCGACTTCATAAATATGCTTGAAACGTTAAAAGGCACTGAGCCACGGGGACAGCGTTCATTAACAGCATCTCATACTCATAGACACAGTATTGTCTGATATCCAGTTGAAATGTTTTGGGGATTACGAGTTATCAACAGTGCTTTCCGTACAAATCCGTGTATATCTTATATCGTGATAAATGAGGGCCACTGTCTTGGAGTGGGCTCGACCAACAGGATTGTGGGATTTTTCCTTAGACCAATTTACTGTATATGCCATTAAGTGACTTGGATCACACCATGTTGATATTACAAGAGATTTCGAAACCATGCGTCACTGGAATGAGAATTCTCTTGAATTGTGTGATTTGGTCGATCAACGATGTAGATCTGCTTGCTGTGAGTTGTTCACACAGACGCAGGAAAAAAATAGCAACCGACCACAGCAGCTGTCTTAGCAGTAAACACACTTTATTCATTTGTTTGTTCTGGACCACACAGTATAAATAGGAAACTCTTTTAACAATATGTCACTCCATAGCTGCGCACAGATGTAAACATGTCACCGTAGGGGTCAGAGGTCAGGTTCAGCATCTCACCCGTTGTACAGGGACCGAGAACTGTCTTTTGGCATGATTGAAACATGTGACGTTATCCGTGTTTGTTTGGTCTGTAGCGTCCAGTAAAGGGAAGCAGGAGATCACCTTAACGGCGGGGCATCCTCAGCACTGCTTCGACGGACTCTCTCCCGACGCTCTCTACACCGCAACCGTGTTCGTCCAGACGCCCAACCTGGAAGGCCCGGGAGTCAGCACCAAGGAGAGAACCCGTAAGTCCCTCGTCTGTTCCCCGGGTCGGTTCTACGTACGCTTGTGCGTCATTTGAATTCGCCGGATCCAGATGAATTTGTTGGAGTCGTCATTGTTATTTCTTTATTACGGCTGAAGATCGGTTTGTTTTGTTCACAAAATGTTTGTTAGGAAAAGTGATATACAGTGTTATTGTTGTAATTATTGTTATGCCTTTTAGATTCATGTCTGTTTATTTTTCCTCTAGTGA
>OMKK01044622.1:0-11749 GCA_900302305.1 Polymixia japonica
ACAGATGGCACAATAAAGAAGACTTTTAATAACAAAGATAATAGTAAAGACAAGAGAACTAAACTCAAAACGAGGGCTAGGCAAAGCGGGGCGTAGTGGACAGTCCAGTTCAGGGCACGGGCAGACGGGGTAAACGTGAGACTAGCAAGGGGTCGGGGGAGCCAGAGAGACAGCGTCCAGGGTCGAGGCAACAAGCGAGCACGGAGTAGTCGGGGACGAAGCACGGGTCGATGTAGGAGGCAAGCAGGATAAACGTAGACACGGGTGATGATGAACCAAGGCTGGAGGCACAGGGAAACAAACGTTAATCAAGAGCAAGAACATGGTGAATATCTCAGACAAGACTGGCTCGAAGCGTAACTGACTGGGTAGACAAGTTTACGATCTGGCGAAGCACTGCTGGCGTTCCACGCTAGTTGTAGGCTCGCTGATGAGAGATGGGCTTGTGCAGCCTGGTCGGCTGCAATTCCTGGTACGGCCTGCGGACCAGGACACACACCTACACACACACACACACAGAGCCCCAGCATAGCCCCGCCAATCTCCACTACCGCGCTGCAGCACTGGAGGGCATGACAGTACCCCCCCCTCTACTACCGCCTCTTGGCGGTTGACGACCCCTTCCAGGATGAGCCCTGTGGACATCATCATGTCCTCATGGCTGGATCCAGGATCCGGGAGCGGGGTTCCCAAGACCGCTCCTCTGGCCCATACCCCTCCCAGTACACCAGGTACTGCCAACCCCGCCCCCTATGGCGAATGTCCAGGATCTTGTTGACCGTGAAGGCGGGATGGTCATCGATGATCCTGGGGGGGGAGGGGCAGGTGTGGGGGGCGACAGAGGGCTAGAGGACACCGGCTTAAGCTGTGAAACATGAAAGGTGGGGTGGACTTTCATAGAGGCAGGTAACTTCAGTCTGACAGCACAAGGGTTAATGATAGAGACTATCTCGTAGGGCCCCACGTACCGGGGTGCCAGCTTACGTGATTCTACTTGGAGTGGAAGGTTCTTTGCGGCTAACCATACCTTCTGGCCTGGTGTGTACTGAGGTGCATTTACCCGTCGCCAGTTGGCCTGCCGCTGAGCCTGACCTGACGCGTTGATGAGGGCCTGCTTCCAGGTCCGTTGGCAGCGACGCAGGTGCTGCTGTACCGACGGCACAGCTAGTTCCCCCTCCAGGTCGGGGAACAGAGGAGGCTGGTAGTCCAACGCACACTGGAATGGCGACATACCGGTAGATGAGTTGACCAAGGTGTTGTGGGAGTACTCCACCCAAGGCAGGTGAGAGGACCAGGACACCGGGTTGCTGGCCGAGGTGCACCGAATCGCCGCCTCCATTCCCTGGTTCGCCCTCTCGGTCTGCCCGTTGGACTGCGGGTGGTAGCCGGAGGAGAGGCTCACAGTCGCCCCCAGTCCATTGCAAAACGCCCGCCACACCTGGCAGGTGAATTGTGGCCCCCGATCCGACACCACATCCACCGGCATCCCATGGGCCCTGAAAACGTGACACACCAACAAGTCCGCCGTCTCCCTCGCCGAGGGGAGCTTCGGCAAGGCAATAAAATGTGCAAATTTAGAGAAGCGGTCAACAACGGTGAGAACAGTGGTATTATCTCTGGAGGCTGGGAGACCGGTGATAAAGTCCAGGGCGATGTGCGACCACGGTCGATGCGGGATGGGCAGGGGGTGCAGGAGTCCACTGCTGGGGTGGTTGGATGTTTTATTCCTCGAACAGGTGGCACAGGCCGCGACGAACGCCTCAGAATCCGCGTTCATCGACGGCCACCAGAACCGCCTCCGCAGAAACTCCAACGTGCGGCGAGCCCCCGGGTGGCAGGTCATGCGCCCACTCCAACACCCGGGAGCGCATCACCTCCGGCACGAACAGCCGGTTAGCCGGCCCATTACCTGGTCCAGGATCCTTGGCCCCCGCCTGCCGCACCAGCGCCTCAGTCTCCCATGTGACTGCCCCGACGAGGCAGGCCGCAGGCAGGATGGTCTCGGGCTGAGTGTTCCTCACCTGGGGGGAATGCATCTGGGACAACGCGTCCGGCTTGGTGTTCTTGGACCCGGGTCTGTAAGTCAATGAAAAGTCAAAACGACAAAAGAACAGTGCCCACCGGGCCTGACGAGAGTTCAGTCTCTTAGCAGTCTGGAGGTAAGCCAGATTCTTGTGGTCTGTCCAAACCACAAATGGCTGCTTGGCTCCCTCCAGCCAGTGACGCCACTCTTCCAGCGCCAACTTAACCGCTAATAACTCCCTATTCCCCACATCATAATTCCTCTCAGCTACCGACAGTTTTTTGGAAAAGAACGCACACGGATGGCTCGCTTCGGCCTCCGCGGTCCTCCGCGGTCCACCGGAACGGCCTGCTAGTGGAGGTGAGAGAGGTGAGCGGTGCCGCTAGGCGGCTATAGTTCTGAATGAAACGGCGGTAGAAATTGGCAAACCCTAAAAACTGCTGTAGCTGTTTCAGGGAAGTGGGAGCCGGCCACTCGGTCACCGCCCACACCTTCCCGGGGTCCATGCTCACCTTTCCCTGTGAGATTACATACCCCAGGAAGGCCACGGACGGCACATGGAACTCACACTTCTCCACCTTGACGAAGAGTTTATTCTCCATCAGCCGCTGCAGCACCTGTCTCACCTGGCTCTCATGTACCTCCAGCGTCTGTGAATAAATCAGAATGTCATCCAAATAAACAAAAACTAAACGGTTAATCATGTCTCTCAGAACGTCATTCACCAAGGCCTGGAAGATGGCTGGAGCATTGGTGAGCCCGAATGGCATCACTAAATACTCAAAGTGGCCCAGGGGGGTATTAAAAGCTGTCTTCCACTCGTCTCCTTCGCGGATGCGAATGAGGTGGTAGGCATTCCGCAGGTCCAGCTTAGTAAATACCTTAGCTCCCTGGAGGGAAATGAACGCCGAGCTGATCAGGGGCAGGGGGTATTTGTTTCTCACTGTAATGCTGTTGAGTCCGCGAAAGTCTATACAGGGACGGAGAGTCTTGTCCTTTTTATCGACGAAAAAGAACCCAGCGCCTAGTGGGGAGGTTGAGGGACGAATAATACCAGCCGCGAGTGCGTCATGAATATATGTTTCCATAGAGGCGTGTTCAGGGCGCGAGAGATTATACAGTCTCCAACTGGGGAGCGGAGCCCCGGGTAAAAGGTCTATGGCGCAATCATATGGCCGGTGGGGGCGCAGTGAGCTGGCTTGCTGCTTACTAAAAACATGACTAAGATCATGGTAAGGGGAGGCGGAGCCCAGGCAGTGAGAATGGCAGAACTTACCCCATGCGATAATTCTTCCCTGCGCCCAGTCCACCTGGGGGTTATGCAGGCAGAACCACGGGAAACCCAGAACTAGGGGAGTAGCAGGAGTCAATAACATGAAACTTTAGTTTTTCACAGTGGTTACCAGAAATGCGAAGATCAATGAGACCTGAGCAGTGAGTGACGTGCGCAATGAGGGAGCCATCCAGCGCATGCACCACGATGGGCTCCTCCAAGCGCTCAGTACTCACCCCCAACACTCCGCGGTCAATGAAGCTCTCGTCCACCCCGGAGTCCAGAAGGGCGGCGAGAGACTTGGACTGTGTGCCCCACCAGAGCACTGCAGGGACCTGAGGACGAGAACAGGAGGAGGACACAACATGGCTCACCAGGACCCTCCTGGCTACTGGCAAGCGTGGTTTCCCGGACGACGGGGGCAGTCCGTGTGGAAGTGGCCTCGTGTACCGCAGTACAGACACTCACCCTGTTTAAGCCAGCGTGCCTTTTCCTCGGAGGTGATTTGCGTCCGACCCAGTTGCATGGGTTCGGGGGTGGAATCCACCGGCGCTTCCCGGGACCGTTCAGGTGAGTGGTTGAGCGGGCATGACTGAGAGCAGTAGGCAGAGGCAGGCATGGAGGGTGGCGAGTGCAGCCTTCTCTCCCTACAGCGTTCACGTAATCGATTGTCTATGCGGATGGAGAGTGTGATCAGTTCTTCCAAGCCGTCCGTGGTGTCCATAGAGACGAGCTCATCCTTAACCGCTTCACTTAGTGCATTACGAAACGCGTCACGTAAGGCTATGTCCTTCCACCCACTCCTAGCTGCTAGCGTGCGGAATTCAATAGCCATGGTGGCCACACAGCGCGTACCTTGGCGTAGCGAGAACAACCGCGGTGCTGCATCTCTACCGCGAACAGGATGGTCAAACGCGCCGCATCTCGAGCGAGAAATCCGTGTATGTGGAGCGGGCGGTCGTGTCCTGCTCCCATACCACGGATCCCCACTCGAGAGCAGCCCCTTTTACCAGGCTAATCACATACCCGATTTTAGCGATGTCCGTGGCGTAGGAGCTGGGCTGCTGATGAAACACGATGTCACACTGTATTAAAAACGCGCGGCAACCCCCTAGGTTGCCGTCGTAGCGTTCTGAGGCCGGAACGGACGGTTCGTGGCGCGAGTGTTGGGGGGGGCTGTTTTCAGGGCTGGACAGCACCGCGGTGCCTGGGGAGGTTGCTACAGACCGAAGGCTATGCACACTAAGGGTAAGTTCTTGGAGGCTTGTAGCGATGTTGTGGAGCACTTGGTCATGCTGCCCTAGCAGAACGCCCTGGTTGGACAGGGCGGTGCTAAATGCCTCTCTGTCGTCTGGGTCCATGTTTTGGCCAGATCGTACTGTTACGACTATGTACGGGCGGACCCAGTGACGACGACAGGGAGACAGATGGCACAATAAAGAAGACTTTTAATAACAAAGATAATAGTAAAGACAAGAGAACTAAACTCAAAACGAGGGCTAGGCAAAGCGGGGCGTAGTGGACAGTCCAGTTCGGGGCACGGGCAGACGGGGTAAACGTGAGACTAGCAAGGGGTCGGGGGAGCCAGAGAGACAGCGTCCAGGGTCGAGGCAACAAGCGAGCACGGAGTAGTCGGGGACGAAGCACGGGTCGATGTAGGAGGCAAGCAGGATAAACGTAGACACGGGTGATGATGAACCAAGGCTGGAGGCACAGGGAAACAAACGTTAATCAAGAGCAAGAACACGGTGAATATCTCAGACAAGACGTGCTCGAAGCGTAACTGACTGGGTAGACAAGTTTACGATCTGGCGAGGCACTGCTGGCGTTCCACGCTAGTTGTAGGCTCGCTGATGAGAGATGGGCTTTAGCTGTGCAGCCCGGTCGGCTGCAATTCCTGGTACGGCCTGCGGACCAGGACACACACCTACACACACACACACACACACACAGAGCCCCAGCATAGCCCCGCCAATCCCCACTACCGCGCTGCAGCAGTGGAGGGCATGACAGTTTCCCTTCTTTTGGTTGCTAAGGTCTTTTGTGCAACGGTTTAACAAATTTTAAGGGATTCAAATTAAAAGATAATTTTGCCAGTCAAGAAAGTCACAGTTTTGTCGTAAAACAGTAACATTTATGTGCCTTCCCAATCGCATACATTTTCTTTTTACTTTTTGTAGTACTCCAGTGTATGCAACTGTTGTATTCAGTATGCATACAATTCTGCTTCTGTCGTACTATCAATGCACTGCAGCAAGGAGGTCCGAACATTTTTCTATCTTTCTACAGGCTCAATACAAACGCTCATTGTATATAGGCTATTCGACCATGCAGTATAGGCTATAATCAATTAATGTATATATGTTATTTATCTTTCGTTTCACAACATATCACAGTGCAGAATTAATTAATTTTTATTATCAATATTATTATTTCACTGGGAATGGGAGGCTTGGCGAGTACCCCCGATACTATACTGACGGCATTCCAGGATATTGCCACTACTGCCAGTATGGAAAGCATACATACTTGAAAATAGTTTATATTTTTTAAATATCTTTAAATATCTCTTTTCCCCTCATTCCTCCTATTCCAATGTAATGTGTATATAACAAATAAATTTGATTTGACAAATAGCTTTCATAGCAGACATGTATGCTTGAGAGTACAGCATCCACCACCTTTTAAAAACCAGCATGGCCTGGTGAGAGTTGCCAGTTACACCCACAGATGAAACCACCTTCACAAAAATATTGTCTTTATTTATAAATTATTTTCATAGTTACAGGTACGGAATGAAATGAACAGAATTCTATTTTTACACATACACAAGTGTGCAGGGACTCATACAATATCCATCAATTGGCAACGTAGTGACGCAGTGTATGTGCGTTTGCTACACTATTCATTGACTTGTATAGTGTTATCTAGTGCTATCGGGAACATTACATGGATTTGGGATTGAAAAACAATCTAAACCTCAGATGACCAGACCAACCATGCAAAATTCCAGCATGGCAAGGTAAGTGATGTATAGTGTTTCCATATCAATCCAAGACACCTAGTTGTCACTTTGTCATCATCAGCTGTTTTCAAGACTGCATAATGTAATGGGGCAAATATTAGATAGATTAGTACTGTGTTACCCCAGTAACACAGAAGATGTATGCTTTCACAGTAAGCTCACTGACAATCTCGGAACCCATCAGCTAATCGGTCTGATGACAATTTGCCTCTGGGCGCAGCGGCCAATATTTCGGGTATATCTTGTGTAGCCAGCGGATATCCAGGCCAAGACTTCCGCTTCCGTGCGCTGGTCATTATTAAAACTATTAAAGCGAGGCAGAAGTTCCATGTGGAAAAAGCCTATCAGAACTGACCACTTTTCACAAGGTTTGGAATTTACCAATGAAAACGTGTTCAGATTGACCAGTGACAGCTTAGTGTCAACCTGCCTACTTGTGTCAACATGCTCATTTGTGTCGCCCATACTCCAGCGCCATATTGGTCTGCAGCTACCCATTACTCCTGTCATCTGACTGTGCTCTCTCGGCAGCTCAGTCAATACACAATACACAATGTGTATTGTGTATGTATATAGTCTGTTGATAATTTGAGATGATCTGACTGACGTGTCCAGTGTTGTGCCAAACTTTCACCCCCTGCCAGATTTCCACTCCCCTTTGCGAACGTAATTGTTACAGATCTAAATTCTCTCTTTGAACTTTTCAAAGATGGGCCTGTAACCACTTAGGCCCAATCCCAATTCCCCTGCTTGGCTCTACCACTTGGCCCTACCCCTCTGTTTTGTGACCTCCCATGTAGGGTAGGGTGTCCCATTATGCTATTTGACATCCTGACAGGAAGCCCAGACCAAAACAGCAGCTCCATCAACAGCTCGCCAATCTGGGTGACAAGTCTTTTGCTTGTACAGCTCAGAGCACGGCTGCCACAAATAATGTGCGCTTCTCTCTTCTTACCTGTCGTCCTTGGCGTCCTTGCTCAACTGGGAAGAAATGGAGAACCTGGCCGAGACCTGTGGCACTATCCTCCATCTCACCCAGGCTCTGGCTGTGAATGCCAGCAGGGTGATGTTATTTTCCACCCTCAGAGCTTCAAATCTTGCTGTCTCAGACCTCCCTCTCTGAGCCCCAGAAAGCCCTCCTCCTCCTTAGCCCCCTCTCTAGCGATGGTCTCTTTGGTCCCTACTTTGATGAGGTGGTTTCAGCGTTCCATGCTGCAGAGGCAGAGAGATCACATCTCTCTCACCACTTCCTGAAATCTCTGGAGTCCCGCAGACCGCTCCAGGGTAAGGGACCCTCCAGTAAGCGCCGTGCTCCTCTGAGGGCTACCCACCGGTCTGCCAGGTCTGTCAAACGCAGTGCCCTTCCAACTGCAGCTGCCTCTGCCACCTCTTTTCCAGTCGGCACCGCCAGCCAGCCCGCTCTCACTCCTCAGCCTCCAGCCAAGAGACCAAGCACCTGCAGACCCATCTACAAACTGGTGCCTACCTGGAGGGCTCCAAGAGGCGAAAGGGACTGTTGTGTTTGTCCCCGCGGGTTAGCCCCTGCACTCCCATGTTCTGTTTTGGTTCAGAATGTTGTTGTTGTTGTTGACAATGTCAATAAAGACAAAAAAAAAGGTTTGACCAAATGCAAATACATCTTCCCTGTATTACAATCAAAGTCACAGACATATCCCTCCCTCTGCTTCTAAGGTAACAATCACCTCCAAACACCAACATGGTCAGTGGGCTCCCCTTACGTCCACACTTGTGTTTCAGGCAGGAGAGCACTTAGACTTACCACAACTGGTGACATCACCCATTCACTCAACGCAGTTAGCATGCAGTCTTCCAAGGAAGCAGTGCTTCATGCTGATGTGGATAAAGCTATTCTTTCCTACAGTGAGCTGGTAAACACGGTTTCTCCATTAGCTAGCCCTCCCTTTTCATCAGTGTCCCCCATGGGTGAGGTGGTTTTAGAACCAGTTCACAGTGGCAGGCACCTAGATGATGTACAATACGTTCATTGCCAGCTTACCTTGAGGCTAGCCTGCTAACCGAATACTACACAGTATGGTGATTAAAGTGTCACCTGTCAGAATGACTAGACAGAACACTGAGGCTGGGACACCCATTACAATTTGTGGCCCCCCACCCTCCTTTCTCTGGTGTAAATCAGACCATACTGTCAGACATGACAGTGGCGTCATACCTCTCTGCTGAGATACAAACACTGCTTTCAAAACAAGTAATTTCCATCATCCCTCCACAGGATGTGATGGAGGGCATTTACTCCTGTTATTTTCTGGTTCCCAAGAAAAGGGATTTTGGATCTCTCATCACTCAATTAGCTGATTGCAGTGAAAACGTTCAGAATGTTCACAATAAAGACCCTATTACATTCTGTCACGTCTATAGTCTTGACGCCTACTTTCATTTTCCCATCTTTCCACCACACAGGAAATTCCTTCAATTCGCCTTCTAAGGGATGGCGTATGAATATCAGAGGATCCTGTTCGGATCTTGCCAGAGGCAAGGCGCACAGGCCCACCGGTGTGTGGACACGCCATGGCGCCTGTCAACCACTGTCCCAGCTATGGGCAAATAGAATGGGCAGGTGGGGCTCAGCCTTGAATGGCAACCCATCTAGGAGAAGGTCACTCCGAACAAAAACCATGGGTGTTGCTCGCACCTGGCTCCACACCGCATGCCACCTGGAGGTATCAGGGTAATGGGCGGATAAGGACTTATGCCTAAAATGGCCAGAGTAGGGCTGAGAGGAGTTGCACCCCACAGCCCTCACATAGCATTGTAAAGCCTAATCATGGAGAATCCAGTTATTGAGAATCCTATACTCCCAGCGGCGGGAGTCCGCAGGAATTAAGCAGCAGACGGTAGTGCTGGTCCTCCTCCTGGTGGACAGCATGACAACGGGACCCCAAACCCGAAAGGGAGGGTTCAGTCTGACTACAGCACACGGTCTAATGCACTCTTCTTTGATCCCAGACCATTTACTATGGGAACCTTCAATGCAAACAAAGTGAGAGAATAACCGAGGTTGGCGGAGCTTGCATACTGTGCTGAAGAAAGGGGAGTGGAGATCCTGGGAGTCCAGGAGCACAGCAGAGTACATACTGATGATCTGATCGTGTGAGTGGGCAGATGCTTGTTTATCACGTCATCTGCATGGCAAAATGAGGCCCAGGCTACTACAGGTGACGTAGGGCTAATGCTGAGTTCGGTGTGTAAGGCTCTCCATAGGGTTCACCATCACACCGTTACAACCTTCATGGTTGTGTACTCACCTACCAATGTAGCACCAGTAGAGAGGTTCTATGAGGACCTTACAACAGCAGTCTGTGATATCTCGGCTCACAACTTCCTAGCTATTCTGGGTGACTTCAACATGAGGCTCGGACCTGAGGATGCACCTTTCACATACCACAGCAACAGTAACCGCAACGGCGAATATCTTGCTGCCCTATTTATGGGACATGAGCTACTGGCTGCAAACACCCTGTTCCAGAAAAGAACAGGCAAGAGATGGACCTTCCAGGACCGGGCTACTGGTATGTTATGTCAGCTGGACTACATACTCATAAGGTGCAGGTGAAGGAACTTTATCCTGAACGCTGAACCTTACAGCACTTTCGACTCTGTGGGCACTCTCTGATCATCAAGTGGTTTCCATGAGGGTGAGACTGAGCCTCAGGGTCCCTGGGCCAAGCCCAAGGACCCGATATGACTGGAAGGTGTTCTTGTCAATTCCTGACCTTGAAGCCAAACACACAGTGGAGGGGAGAAATCCCTTTCAGTTGCTGGGTGAGGCGGAAGAGCCTAATGCAAAGTACGGGCGTTTTGTCACAGCAAATGTGGAGGCAACCAAGGTGTGTGTGCTGGTGATGGAGAAGACCAGAATCTCCCTGTGGTCCAAGCACCCAGATGTCATGGGGGCACATGAAAAAGTGGAGGAGGCACGCGGAAGCTTTGATCATGAGCAGACTACGGAGAATTGTGAGGTATTGAATGAGGCCAAACAGCATTGTAATACAGGCATACACCCTACTGAGAATAGAGGAGTCCATGGATGCCTTACATGGAACCCAGTGGTTTTCTACACTAGATCTGGCCAGTGGGTACAACCAAGTGGTGGTTGCTGAGAAAGATTGTTATAAGACTGCTTTTTGTACACCTTTTGGGTTATATGAATTCAACAGAATGCCATTTGGGCTTTGTAATGCTCCAGGGACATTCCAGCAGTTTATAGAGAGGGTCCTTGGTGATCAGCATTTCCGGTCTCTTCTGCTCTATCTCGATGACGTTGTTGTGTTTTCTCCCTCTTTTGAGCAGCATCTGATACGACTGCAGTTGGTGTTGTCTCGGTTTTGTGAACATGGCTTAAAGGTGAAGAGGAGCAAGTGTTTGCTGTTTCAACTGGAGGTGGACTACTTGGGGCACGTGATTTCTTCAGAGGGTGTCGCTACCAACCCTGAGAAGGTTAGAGCGGTGGCTGAATGGCAGCAAATGAAAACATTTAAAAGGCTCAAGTCTTTTTTGGTACAAAATACAATAGAAACATTAGAACAATAAAACACACACAGGGACACACTCTTCTATATCCTGAGTTGCCAGACAATGGCATGTTCACACTGCTAATTGTTAATTCTACAGGGCTGTAGCGATCGGCGGGGTGAGATACAAAAAATGAATATGAATGTGTACAGAACACATTAAAACATTAAAACACACACACAGACACACTCTTCTCTATCCTGTGTCACACACGCTGAAATATGGGGATGCTATAGTTGGAGAGAGGTGTTAGCATGTGGCTAGTTAGCGGTAGCCCTGCTAGTTCGCGGTAGAGATACAATATTTAAGAATCAGTGTAAATCGAAAATGAAAGTGTTTTATTAGAAAGCACAACTACTTTTCACAGCAGCAGAACAATGCAACCAGTGCTAACTGAGCACTCCATCCGCTTCTTGGTGCATCACCCCCATCTCCTTCCTCTCTTGCCACAGTGGCATGCTGGGAATTGCAGTAGGCCTACACTACTTCCCCCACGACACTGCAATACTTAACATCGCCGTGTTCTACTCGTGTTCGTTAAAGTTTTAATGCTTTTCTGTAAAAGTTTTTCCTTCATATATTTCTTACTGTTGAATTGACTTTGTTGTTTAAGATGTATAGATAGCAGCACTGTCTGCAGAACTCTCAACTCTAGTACACCAAAACAAAGGGAGTCACCACCTTGTGGCACTACTTGGCATTGCAATAATACCCTCAGGCTGTTACAACACACACACACACACAGCTGCATATTTATGGTCACGTCCCCTCTTTCAGTGCAAACTTCAAAGTAAACAATACAACTAATTCAGCTTAATGGCTACATGTCCGGAGACAGCTGTCCTTACCTAAAACAAAGCCTAGCGCGGACATGTCA
>OMKK01044626.1:6192-28903 GCA_900302305.1 Polymixia japonica
GATTTGGTTCGTTGCTAAGTATTTACATTTTTGTCTCGGTAAGCCAAGATGTGCTAACGTACAGCACAACGCAGAGAAGTTACAGTATGTTTCCGTCAGTGTGCCAGCAGTCACAGACGGTCCAAGGAGAAGTATATTGTTTACATCCTGAGACAATGCAAGCAACTACAGCAACAGACGATCTGGTACGCAGCGGCTCTGGGTTTTCCACTCCTGACTATGCATTTGCATAATGGAATTATGGGCTCAGCCATGCTATGTCTTTAGTGGACCATTAGGCAGGCCTTTACTGGATTGTAATTAGTGGCTTCTGCCCTTCACCTTCATTAGCATGCAAATGAAAGTTCTGAACACCAAGAAATATTTGGCACATTGGGAGAAAAATGCCAGAGTGATTAACAGGCAATCTGCACTGGAATTGTCTGTTTCTATCTATCACAGTTTGGAGCACTTGAAATGAGACATGGTAAATATAAGTGGTTGAGTCTTAACAGGTTGATCTCAACAATTAGCTGTTGAAATGAGTTTTGATGACATGACTGTGGGTGAGCGAGATCTGATTTGATGATCTGAGAAAATTCAACCCCATGTTCCAACCAGATACAATTAAGCCTTTAAGCCTCCAGTTATTCTTATTTAAATCAGGGCCAATTCTGATATAACAATCTTGTTAACAACACATAGTATACATCTGTTGTTCTTATCAATGTATCCCTTTAATTCCTTTCTTCCTCTGCTTTTATACGCATATAGCCCTTGCTAGTTTTCCCCTCCCATAACAGTATCCTAATAAGACGTTGTACTTGAACTTCTAAACCAGGCAGTTGCATTTGCAATTCTAATGTACTCATTTGAATTAAACACTGCTTGCCCTGAATACAACTTGAACTTTCCAGACATGCCAGACAAGACCCTGCCAAAAGCATCCCCAGACATGGACACATTAATCAAAGGTGGTAGCCACAGGGCTGGCCAGTGGAAACATCCTTCCATAGGCAGCGCATGCCAGAGCGGGGTGAAGAATGGGGGTCACCCTGCTTTTGTTAACCCTGTCTAATTAAGAGTCCAAAGTCGACCTGGTGAGACAGATTAAAGGCGGCACTGGCTGCATTACTATAAAAACTATTTAAACTTAATATACCTGTAATTGATTTAAATATGTAGAGGATGCCTGGGAAGATGGCTACGCAATGTATTGCAAGGGGTTTTCAACTTTCTCATTTTTGGGACCCAGATTTAATCTTGGTCTGGGATCCATACCCATTAAAGAGCACCGGTGTTCTTGGAGACTTCCCATACTGTACATCACCTACTTTACTACCAGTCAATGTATCTGAACTTGTATCTGGAACAGTATATTTATTTTGGTAGTGGCTGGCATGGTATCAGATGGGAATAGTTTTGTACGTTTTTTTGCTCATTCCAGGTAAAATGTAACAAAGCAGTACATTACTGCTGAGATGATATGATATACAAATCTCCACAACACGTCTTCTGGCCCAATATTACTTCCTCTAGTCTTTCTGTTGCCTGAAAGGTTTTGCTAAGCTGCACAAGATTTAAGCACTCAAACAAAACAACTTGATTTTCTACAGCAACTTCAGTTTTTCAGGGGCTATTTTCAAGGGCTAATGCTCTGTCGTTAGCTTAGCTGCACTTTAGATGAATTTAAACTCGCATTTTCCGGAACAAGTCACGTGGCTTCTTAAGCTCCATTGCTGTGTCCTCGGCACCTGTGGTTTAAACTACAGCTCAAGTTTAGCTTGATTTCAGTTGCTGTGTCCTTGAGAAATCACGCAACAGGTCACATTTTGTGCGCATTTGTGAAAACCTGGTGTTATGATGGTTTAAACGGGCTATATACGACATTCAGCCATTAGATGTCGCACTAGAGCACCAGCATCTCGCGTCGGGCATGCGAGTACACAGCGAGAGGGGGTGAGTTGAACATATCGACATAGACAGTGTCAACTATTAACTTGGGGTCTTAGCACACCGGCCAAATCCTTTAACAGTGCTGAAATCTTCCTAGGATATTTCTTTAAATGTGTGATACTGATCCGCTACTTTTTCAAGGATCACATCGGTATTTTGATTGCATCATGAATTGTTGATACATTTCTGGAGCACTGTAATTGAAAAGCCAAAGGCATGTGACATTTTTCAGTCAGCACAGCAGGGATCAAGTGAGCACGTTTTGGACTTGAAGTTGGAAGAAAATGTGGTCAAATACCAATAGGCATGTTATGTGCTCAAGGAAGAACAACAAATAGTTATATTCTCATTGACCTTGCTACTTTTCCTTACCTATTAAAGTCATTATATTATAATATTTGATATTTTCAGCTAGTGATAAAACTGAATAACTTACATCATGAACGTTCAAGTTGACTTCTGCAATAGGCCCAAAGTCAAGCAGAGTGGGCGTGGTCCAGATGGGTGGGCGTGGTCAGGCTGTATGGGTGTGGTCCAGCTGGGTGGGCGTGGTCAGGCTGGATGGGCAGGCCAACTTGTCATTCTGTCTGTCTCAGAGCCACTGATGAGAGAAAATATAAATTCTGTTCAGTCTAGAGCATTTTACTATATAGTAATATCTTGGGTGTTGTTTTGTTTTGTTTTTTGTTTTCTCATATCATTACACGTACACATGTTCGCACACACAAAACATGTGGCCCATAATGCCTGTGCTTGTTCTCTGTATTTATGTCCTTCTTTGCCCTAGAAACTACTGTATGCAATAAACCTGTACTGTCAAAAGCACTTTATAGATACATTTGACTTGAGTTGAAGTTGATTGTCACTTGATTGGTCTAATGAAGACCATGAGTTGAGTTGACAGCCCCCACAATCAGGTGGTCTGATAAAATGAAAATCTATTCCCCAAAGTGCTATGGGTCGCCCTAACTACAATATTATGTGGTTTATAGCCAAAACAAATAGCAATTAATTAACCAGCATTTTCATTGCCTCTTATTATGACATTATGTGCTGAGAGTGAGATTTCTGCAGTAACAAAAAAATATGCTTAATTTGCCCTGCACGTTTCACATAGGGAAAAACTAAATTTAAGGTCCAATGGGTGGATTTTGTTTTATATTTTTTCCAAAAGACTCAATTGCATCATTGCTCAGAATGGACAGCTTGCTCAATAATTCATACAATTAGTTTTTCTCCTTAAGCAAGCTCTCTTGTTTCAGTAACCTGCTTCAACCTTCGCACTGGCCCCTGTCTTATTAATCAGCCCCCATCGATTTAGTGTTGAAACTAATTAAGGCCCTGACATGTGCAGTTGATTCCAGACATCTGTATGCGTCACGAATGCAAAGCACACCCTTTCTGCCATTCTCTAACCCACTGCCATTGCCACAGGTAGAGTAACTTGCTCCTCTAATTCAAAAAAGCAGCAATGCAAATTATGTTTTCCAACAGTTTTTCACCAAGCCTTTCCAAACTGAATGTTTTCTTGTGTCTGTTCAGGTGATGATGTTGCGCGGAATAGAAAATAATATTTCCAACAGATAATATCTAATTCCATGTCACGGCAATGAACTAAATTATTCTTGAACATTGTTTTATTTCACCAAGAAGTATATCCATTTAGAGATGTCCTGTTTTATATTTGGTACTGAATTCCAAAAACAACAGGATGCCATGTTGATAGAACCTAGACTGTAGAACTCCAGACTTTAGAGCTTCAGAACGTCAGAGTGAACCTGTTCTATAATGGATTTAAGCTTCACGACCAACTCTTTTGAGTCCTATATTGTGCAGCCCAGGATGTCAGTAAATCCACATTGTTTTCAAAACTTTCAACATAAGATGTATAAAAAATATATATATAACTGCTGTTTAAACTATTAATTGACCCAAACCCTAAAATGCTACAGACAATGCAAGAGTATGCAGCATTGTCATGCACTGATTATCTCATATGCTTGTGGTACTCAAGCTAAGCTCCCAGCAGTACGCTGTTTTACAGTAACTTTATGTCTTTTAAAATGTATAATATAAATGTAGCTCACCATGATAAGCACTGTGCGATTCATTAAATAGTATAAACACTCATAACTAGCCTTCATGACCTTAAAATGAATGTGTGGTACTTAAAGTAGCAGTGGTGAGTAAACAATTAGCGTATTCAGCCCTTCAACGATGAAGCTTCCCAATCCCCTTATTAAGACGCGGCATCTTCATACAGTTTATCCCCGCTGTTTTATGAATTTACAATTACACCTCATTAATGTGTCATTTGCATAATTACAAGGAATGGGGACAGCATTCACAGTGGGAACATGCACTACCTTGAAGAAAAAGTGCAACACAGCAGAGATACTTTGATATTGTGCATGCTTTAATGGCGGATTACCGTTGACACGGTTTGTTACAAATGTTAATGAATTTACAGCCCATAAAATTGGGACAAAACTCCCTAAAACCTCTTGGCAGAGAGAGTTTGGGGCAGTGTTTGCTTCTGGACAACGCTCGAAAGAAAGACATAAAATGCTAATTTAAAGATGCTGTTGTTAATTTTTCATATACCCTTAGCGTTTAAAATAATATTAACTTTAATTATCTTTTAACATCACAAAATTGGGGTGGGGAAACAGTGTGAAATATAAGGCAGGTGAGAAATTCACTCAAAGAGCTTATTTGGCCTGCACAGCTACTTTAACCCACCTTCTCTAGGTTATTTGTAAGATAAATTAAACCACGGACACAGATGACAGGTCTTTAGCTCAACTATAAAATGCAATTAACCAGCAAATGAGGCCAGGCAAGCCACTCTGACCAGTCGGCTAGAGGGGAGAGGGGAGAATGGTAATTCATACCCAATCTGCAAACGGCTCTGCTACCTTTACTGGGTTGATAAATGGCATGTGACATTTTAACTGCCAAGGATTTGGGTATTCAAAGGTATTTAATTGAGATCTCTCAGAATCTTTTTTCATTGGTTGCTGGCAGGGATAAGCAGAGATGACAGGTCCCCCCTTTATCTCCGGTCTCCGCTTGTTTGTTTGCTAATAGATTCCCGTCAAATTGTTCTGAATTTATTTTATTCACCTGAAGTCGTGCACAGCTGTATACTGACTCGCTGATCTTTATAGAGCTCACACACTCTCACAGTGCAGGGGACACTACAACCTTACAGTGCTAAGGTTCATACTACGTTAATCAGGGGCTAAAACACAAAAAAAGGTTAATCTTGCCATAAGAATTGTTATCATGAATAGCCTTTCTGTCACACGGTGTGGTCAGAATACTAGATAATCCGCAATATCGCCCTTAAGCGTGCCTACGTTTCATCAGGGAAGATGGACAACTATGTACAAGAGTACCGCCTACCTTCCCTTTCCAGGAACAACCCACGAGCCCCGGCGGTCGGATACCTCGCCAAGGCCCTTTTTGTTCTCGGCCATAACACGTCTTTATTAGTATAATTCCATCGTCCCTGCGCTTTACTCACACTCCATTAGTCTTTATCCAAATCATGTAGCTCACAAACACACAGTCATTGAAGGCAGGAGAAAAAAGAAATTCTCTCCGGACAACGGCGCTGGATAATTGCTGCAACTTTTCAACTAACTGCTCACAACGCAAGTCAACATCAAGTCTGAAAAGCCTTTGGCAAGGTAACAACAACAAGCGGCTCGCGTTCAGAGCTAAGTGCTCAAATGAAAAGCCTCCTTCTGACAGTTACGCTGTTTCCTCTTCGAAGAGTCCTGGCTCTGCTTAGTCCCCGGTTTTTCTTTTTCCCGTCTAGATACAACAGCGTGCGCAGGGGTCCCCGAGATTTATGGCGGCGGCTCAACGTAGCTGGTGGGGGGGGAAGTCTTTGGGGGTTTTCATGTCCCTCCATTTGTTTTGCACATTACTGATGTTTCCCTTAATGTGCTCCGAGCATCCCCTCGAGAAGCTCCGGTAGGCCTGTTCTCAGGTTCAGGCTTCATTTAGTTTTCCCCCCTGTTCTTCTCTGGAGATAAAACCTGACACACAGACCTCTCTCGCTCTCCCGAGGAGCTATTAATACAGGGAAAGGAACAGAGGAGAGGAGGTGGCGAGCCCCAATCCACCTGGCACACCAGCGCTGCCATGTTTATTTGGATCGTACGCGTGAAACGGATGAATAAGCAAGCAATAGCTCTTAGTGTTGGTGGCGAACCAATGTTTCAAAAGGTCCCTGGATCTTTTGCCAGGCCTAGTTTTTATTCGCTAATCATCATATCAGCAGCGTCCTGCAGAAACCTTATGTTGCCCATGAGTTCAGGAAGACCGGATTATCCATCTACTGACCGCCGGGTATTTTTGATCATTTACAATGAAAACAATGGTTTGGCTTACTCACAGGTTCCTAGCAGATTGTCCACTACTAAAAGTGCAAAAGGCAAAAATTGAGATATGGGGTCTCTGCATGATACCACAATAAATAAATTCGCACATGCTAGGCTAATATACACAATACCATATCAAACTGTAGTGCTAGTGCCCTGTCCTCATAGCTCTATTTTATTTTCACATGTGTTACATTACGTTCTATTCACATGTGTAATTGAAAGCATTCACATTTGCACAGTATAAAGAATATATGTAAAGGTCTTAGCAGGTTGAAACTCAATAGGTTACAAAATTCTTGGTGCACTTGCTTTGCTGTTACTTACAGTAACCATATTCAAAAGTAATTCCATCATTAAAGATAAAGAAAATTATCAATTTTTCACTATTTCTGTTTTACTTTAGCATTAATAATGTTACTTGTGTTATTAATTATTTGCCTGTCCAACCTGTGCACAGCAATCCCTACTATCATGTGGACTACCTTTGACATCTAGACATGTATAAGACACGCAGTTCTAATAGGGAGGGCTACATTCACTGTCTTTTTGCCGTTTATGGGCCAGCCCTATAAACGCGAATGTCTGTGACTGACTGACTGACTGACTGACTGCAGTAAATGACGCGTGAAATTCAGATGGAGGGCAGGAAGTGAAAAGCAGAATGGACTAGATGGTGGAAAGACCGTATTGTGCTAGTTTAGACGATATTACGAAAGAAAGGTATAAACAGAAAATCACAACATATGTTGGACGTGATCCTTATGTTATGAAGACATCTGCCCTCTAGCGACAAGGCTTTTGGCCATAATTTCTAGAGGTTAGGCGATACCACAAATTTTGGTTTCAATACAATACCAAGTAATACTAAAGAGGAACAGTCTTGCAGCAAGTCGTGTGAGTGTGTTATTTGACAGTGAGCACACACAGCAGCAGCAGAGAAGCAAAGAGTGCACGCACTAAGAAGCGCATTCACGTGCACAGAACATCATCTAAACTTTGACACCAGAACTGAGACAGTTTCTATACTCGTTGATGAAATGAGTATAGATTCTTTTTTGATTAATTAATTCGATCCTATTTACGCTAGAGTCGGTCTTCAAAACGAGATACATTAATGAGATATTGGTATCGATCCGCCCATCCCTAACATTGACCATACACGGTCCAGCCATATACTAGGTTTTGACCTAGTCTTGTTTTACTAGAGTCCGCAGATAACTTTGCCATGCCTCAGTCTCCTCTGGCTAGCTTCTCCATGCCTTGACATAAGGACAATGAAGACGAGGCGATAAATCTTTATTGAAGCAATTATAAAGCAAATGTTATTTACACCACCTAATTGGGCCTGGGTATCTCCCCGCTCAGAAAAATTAAGGCTCGAGGGGAGTTAAAATGGACACCAATTAATTTTTGCTGACAGAATCAGCAAAAACAGCAAATGGCAACAGAGGGAGTTTCCCAGGAGGTAGTGACTTTAAAGCGAGGTAAGAATAACTTGACTAATGTAGCCACAACATCACACCATTTCCATATAAATAACTTCCATAGAAATAAGAAACTCATTTGCGTAGCTGTAAAGAAATCAATTACTGCTACAAACAGGCTAGCTCCATTCCTCTAGACCTTGAGAAGTACAGATGACACGGTTATACATTCTAATGCTTTGCTGGGGTTCTTGTAGAATATGCATAATGTGCACTGACGGACAAGGAGGGGTAGGACAGCTACTAAATGTCAAGTACACATACAGGACCACACACAGCTTATTAAAAAGCTGTCACAAGGAGAGAAGAAGCTAACAGGATGTACCAGACTTGATGAGGATTTATTACCCACTGCCATCTTTGCTAAATGGCATTCTTAGACTCTTGGTGTCTTAAAATAAATCACGCTGCTGATGTGTGCGTGTGTGTAGCGTGTGTGTGTGTCGTGTGTGTGTGTGTGTGTTTTGGTGTCGCTTTTAAGTTGTTTTATTGTTTATCTTAGTTTTTGACAAGTTAAGGAATTGTGGAGAGCACTTAGAGTGATCCGCTACAACTAGGAGCAGAGTGGGCTTGATAAATATGGCCCCTACAGACTAATGTCAACCAGCAAGATTTATCTAAATAAGATATTATCTGTATTGTGGTCAAATAGCAATATAGTGCATATTCTGACATTCTGCACAGTCTGAATGAGCTCTTATCTTCCCTCGGAGCGATGCATAAAACACCATGAGCTTGTTCTCAGAATGTTGTTTGGCTGTATTTGGATGTTATTAGCCTTAAAAAAAAACAGTTTAAAATGATTTGTGAGTTTTCAATGTTTCATGGTACTAAAATAGGCATAGTTAGTCAGGGATACAGTTAAAAAATCATCACAGGACCCTAAATTGGTTTGTACTCCACGCTCTGTCTCACTGATAATCCTTGATTAAAGATATCATTCACACCAATGCAAGTACAATTTCTATTGTAAGTGTTAAAACTACAACTTTTTCATCTGTTTTTATTGGATGATCATTACCATACATCTCTGAATCTCTCGTGCGTTTTTGCACATTCAATTACTTGGAATTAAAGTGGTCTCCATGTCAGCCCATATGAAGAATAAAGTGATGGAATTCAATCTGCTGAACAAACTGGGAGCCATCTACATTTGGAGTAGGAATGAGTGGGGCACCAGTGGGAAAAAGCAATATTGTCTGCTTTTCCCTCACTGGACAAGGTCAATTAGAGAAGGACATGGGTTGGCAATCAAAGATGACACTAAAGATTGACTACGGTGATTATGGCCATGCAGATGGGAGGCTTTAAATGTTATTAATAATGATTTATGGAATTAATTAAAAAAGTGAGATAGGATTTTGTGCTTTAAATACATTATATAAGTCCAGCAGAGGGAACATTTACTACTTGTGTCAACTCCTAGGATAAATGTAGCATGTTCTGCAGAATAAATGCAGAGACTGAACAGGATCTTGGCGAATATGTCAGTATTTTTTAAGCCTCTCGTTTTGGTCTCGGATGGTCCAAGTATAGTTCTTACATAAGCTATGGACTGAATCCCAGCTTTACCCCATTCTGCAATGGAATCTCCAGTTTACCGGTGCAAGAGTCATCGCCTCTACTGTATATATACGGCTTGGCTGCTGGCTCCACTGACTTGATTGACAGCCTTGACCTGAATGTGCATTATGGTTGCAGGGCGGGACCAGGTCAGTCCATCAACGCCACACGCATGCGCACACACACACTGACTGCAACGAGCACACGGCACCAACCAACGCTCTTAAGCGCTGAAATTATCCAAAAATCATGTAGGACATTTTAAAATGGATGGCTTGTTGTTTAGGTTGTGGTGGAATTATGATCATGACAGTGAAGATAGATACGTTGTCTGATTACGTAAGTGTCAGACATGGGAATTTATGGATTAATTGTGACCAAATTTGTCTTTGCGTTATTATTGTATCACATACAACGCATGCCTTATCATAGTAAAGACATAGTTTATTATTGATCTACTGTAGACCTCAGGATGTCTTTCAGCATTTTATATGAGGTGTTATCATGTTGTTATTCTTTCTATCCACATTTGTAAGATAAAGAACTTTGTAAAATTATTGTTTTGGTAAAAAATATATTTTGACTGATTCAGAAGCTTTTGAGCTGGTTTTTATTGGTAACATGGTTGTCTGTTATGCTGATAGCACCAGGATATGTGCACTTGGGACACAGTAGAGACTCATCTTCAACTAAACTAAAAAAGAAAATCAACTAAAAAAAAAAGATAAAACAAGTGAAATGCATTTGTGTGAGATTATATAAGAAATTATAGAAAATAACAAGTTAACCATTAACAAGTAAAGTCAATCAATTATTTGACCTGTAGCCACTTCTGACTGCAAGACAGTTCTTCTGACTTGCTCATCGCTCCCCATCCACAGTCAAAGCGTGATCATTTGATATATTGACGTGTACTGCTCCTCTAATTCTTTTTTCCTTTAATGAAGCAGGCAAGCGAAGCCTCCCCTCCCTCCCATCCCACTGTCATTTATTTAATCATTTTTTCCTCAATTTATGAATAATCTCAGTCATGCTAGAGCATGGAGGAAAAGTGGAGGGGTGCCCTTTACATTAATCTAGGGTGGCAAATTGGTCCTGGAGCAGTTGAACTATTACACTGAGCTATACTTTCCTAGCACGCGACTCGACTGGAATCGATTAAAAACTATATTAATCAGAACAAACACACTGCAGCTGTTTGTAACTGTTGCTTAGTTAGGGAAGGTTGACTTTACACACCTGCTCTTTTTCAGCATCCTGTGTTACACATTAAAAACTCCCCCACACCTATGAACTTTTATTAGCCACTGAAAAGCTGCCCTGTTGAAGCTGGGGGTTAAAGGGCTTCCTCAAGAGCACCTCAAAGATATATGTTGAGGGAAGAGAGAGAGAGAGAGGATGATCCAGTCTCCTCCCCTGCTGTGGTTTTCCATGACAATCGGGATTTGAACTAACAGCTAAGGTGTGATAATTCATAACTAAAGTTAAATAGTTTCTTTGTTAAATATTTATTTACAATAATATGTTTTGGGTTTTTTTCTTCATATATTCATCACTAAATAAACAGAATTTGAAAAAAAAAAAAAAGCATGAATTGTTGTACACCATGATGACGATTGATAGGACACTAGAATACAAAGTGACTTTGTCTCATCCCCGAGTTACTGTGGTAGCACTATTGCAAAAAAAAAAAAAACAACAATAATAAAAAAGCCATCATGAACATGAGCATAAGCAGTTTGTGACATGTAGTCAGCTTTAATATCGATATATTGCCACGGGCCAGTTTTCCGCAGAGCCTCATCACATGAAGGTCAACAGCAACAAAGGCATTTAGGCCAGCGCTCAACATTTCTAAGGTAAAATTAAGTCTTGACAGCTTTATGGTCACCGCTGTCTCTCTCTCTGTCTCTCTCTCTCTCTCTGTGTGTATGTGTGTTGGGTAGGTGTGTGTGGGCATGGGAGCGTGAGAGAGAGAGAGAGAGAGAGAGAGACAGAGGCGCAGGTATAAATGAAAGAAGAAGAGGTCAGCCATCTAGAAACACATCCTACATGGTTCAGGAGACTAATTATACAAGAAGGCCAAGCTTAGTCTACCACTTCAGAGAGTCTGCAGGCTACGCAGGGACCAAAGCGACATGGATACCCCATTCAGAGGAAAGGAAACAGCTTCTCATGCATGTCTTATTACCCCAAAGACCTACGTCAGTGGCAGATAAGTCACCTACTCCTTTTATTGCCCCCCCCCAAGCTCCTCTGTGGACACAGATCCTGTAATGATACATTTCGCTTCAGGCGATTTACGGTGTGACGGCCGGAAATATAGAAACAGAAAAAACAAAAAAGAGCGGGCAATGTGGGACATCCTCTCTGACCCTCATCAAAGAGTCCTCTCTTCACATCCCGTGTTAGGTGACGCAGCGCCGACCCCCTCGTTTTCCACAGGTCCATCTCGAATGGGATTTGGGTATTATATTAAGTCCGGCTCCCCTCCACACCCCGCCGTCCCGACACTGTCGTGTGAATGATTTGCATTTAAAAAGTGGCTAAATCCACTGAGCGGGCTTCAAATAGGATTGGGTGTGCCTTTTCCCCGGTTAAGCGCGGGCCTTCCAGGTAAGCCTGTCCTGTAAAATGACAGAAAAGGTGAGGGGTTGGGCTATGTAGGGCACCGTTTTACACACTCCACAAGAGCAAGCTCTACAAGATCATCTTGTATGACACGGGGAGGCAGATTTTCTGTCTCAGATTTACTTTTGGGCCGGTCTTCGCCATAAAGAGCCACTAATGATTAGACTATTCCGTGAAATGTAAGAGTGAAAGCACTGTTTTTGCTCATCTTTTTCATTATTTACAATAACGAAGGATGGGCTTCTGTAAATTGTACGGTTCAAAGTCAGGGACTATCGCCACGTCAAATGCAAAAAGTAGGAAGTTTAGCATATGCGTAGGAGAAGCAGTCACATTGGCAGGGGGTTTTCGGATAGGATGTCTGACACACTATGGAGTACATGATTTAGGTAAATGAGAAGTAAACACTGGGCCTCATTCACCAATATCTTCCTAAGTTTTTTCTTAAATTTGTTCTTGAGAAAGGTCCTAAGAAAAGTCCACGTCAGATTCGTGACGTGTTCTCAAACCGCAAAATTGTTCGCATTCTTCTTCTTATAACGATGAATTCCATTGTCCTCGTAAATTGAAAGCTCGTGTCAGTTGATCCTAGTTAGCATAGGTAAACGCCCCCGCCAATCCCCATGAAAGGGCATGAGACTGCAGGGCCGTGTGCACACAGAACTTGAAAAGAAAAGTTGAGATAAGTCAACAATGTCCAAACGAAGGTCTAAAGAGGGTGGCGACACTTAAAGAAATTAATACAAATTTTTTAAAAATAAAGATATGCACTGAAACCTGTTTTTTTTTTTTTAAGTGATTCTTAAGTGTTTCTTTCTTGAGATTAATAAGCTATAAATAATCACACTGTAAAAGCCCCGTTTTTATTTAATTTTTTTAAAGCCTTTATTTACAAACGAGCAATTAATTGCTGTCGAACATGGACAGCAAGTCTGTTGTCCGGTCCCAGGAGTGGGTGAGGACGCACATCCTCTTGTTGTTGTGGTGGCTGAGGGGGAAGTGGTACACCATGTTTCATGTTGATATTGTGCAAGACACAGCAGGCCATGATTATCCTACAAAGCTAAAACAAAAGATGCCCAAAGACTATAAAATGCAAAAAAATAGTGAAAAAAATTGGCCGAGGTAGTCTATAGGCTCTCTAATGTTTTTGCAGAATAAAACACAATTTCTCAGCTGTTCTCTACCTCCTCCAGTTTGTAAAGCAGCTTGCCACCTGCTGTGTCCAAACACACCCAGCATCCTATTTCCAGTCTCTCTGCAAATAGATCTACATGGTCCTGGAAGATGCGTTCCCCTCCTCAGGTCACGATCTGCACCATCTTGCAGCAGCAGTAAATACGCCATTGTGTCAGTAGGCCTGGGGCGCAGAAATAGACCTACTTTGGGCCTATAAATAGTGCGATCAATCACTGAATATTGGATGGCACGGTTCCCAATGAACACAGTTGATGTGAATTGAAGTGTTAGTGTAGTGTTTATGTCTGTAGTGTAGTGTATATGTCAAACTGGATATGCAGCTGATGTGCGAGACGGACGAGCAGGAAATGGAAATATGGCGGCGCCCAGGAACGGCTTTCTCTTGCTTCACTGAGCCACTGAGCAGATCCACAGAGAATGAATGGCGGCCATTTTGGACACTGTCTCTAGTTATATATACTCTAAGGTTAGTACTGATATCACACACCCAATATCATAATATTGTAGTGATATGAATGATTTTGATATGAGATTATGATGCTCAGAAAACCCCAAAGAGGTTAAACTGAAGAGAAGTTATTCTCTCTCCAACTGACTATTGACTGATAGGTAGTACTTAATGTTTTAGAGCAAGTGTAGACTAAGTCTGTTTTATAAATTGCAGGTCAGATCATGGACAACAGATGTTGATGCGATGAGCCAGTTTCTGTGATGGATCCTGCTTATCGACATTCGCCACTGAACTCATCCTTTGACCTACCTTCAACTGAGTGTGGTAGAACAGTACCAGCTCTAGGACTGTCCAACCTACCTGTTCAAAGACTTTCACACACACACATACACACAAACACCTTTTTGTAGAAGGGCCCAAATTTTCCTTTCTTTCATTTATGCCAACCAATTAGAGCTCATCCTCGTGACCAAGGGATGACAACACCTTAAACGTCTGTTGCCGAATCTCCCGTGAACATCCCTCCACCTTCTCATCCTTATATAATTTATAATTATATAATATAGTATATAATTTCCATGCACCTGATTCCACGGGATCCTCAATGACGCCATTTCTCAAGGGAGCTGATTGGTCAGTGCTTTTACATGTTTCAGTCAGAAAGCCAGAACATAACCTGCCCCCTAGTTTTAGAACATAACTTAGGTTAGCTTCTAAGCTAGCAATGGGTAGGGGAGTGATTACTGAGTTAATAACGTTGAACAGGATCCCAGAGTCATGACAGTTCTTAGTAATGAGGTCGGAGAAATATTTTGCTCTCACATCCCTAAGCCGCCTCCTGGTATTTGACCAGAAGGTCTTTCAAAATGTCATAAGAGACTTGGAGCGTATCTCCCTATTTCACTCTGCTATTACACAACCTTCTGTATTGCCCTGGTATTATCATTAATACAGGACGAGGTATTGGTTTTCTTTATTTTAGGGGGGGGCGACAGGGTAAAGAGTGGTCACACAGAGCATATTCTAAAATGTTGAAGAAGCTGCTAAACTTGCTTGCTTCATTTGCTAGTTATACCCAGTAGGCTAAAGTGTTAAACTAAATAAATACTCGAAAATGCTGCTACCGGCTGAACAAAGAAGTAATTTGCCAAGTAATCTGTGCATAAGATTTTAGTAGTTTGTAGTCTATTGTTGTGAGTTACTATTTTATGTTAAATGCCTTTATTTCATGCACTTGATATATAATATATTATTCTATCCGTATTATAATACAGTATTTAGTGTAATGCTGAGCAGGTAGGTTTTTAATCTCTAAAAATGAGATCAAACTGAAGGCCTAATGTATTGTAATACTACACTACAGTCAGGGTGCTTGTCAACAGTTGTCATGGTGCTTGTCTTATTGTTGTATATGCACCCATAGAGAGGAATATAAAACACCACAAATTTAAATCAATATTATGAAGCAGATTTATACAATTTTAGCACATATACATATTGGCTGCTCCAGGAAATCAGTCACTCATTTCATAATAGTTTAAAGGAAGACTTAATAATTTATGAGAAACTCAAATTAAAACAGTATGTGATATGATATGATGAAATCATTCACTGTTGATCACCGATATTTGGAATGTATTGGATTTGGCTACACTTCCATTAGTTAGTTCAGGTTAGTTGACTATTTACTGTTTTCCTTTTTAATATTATTTTCCTTTTCTTTTATATTTGATATTTATTAATCATTGTATAGTTGATATTTCTTCATCGTTGGGTGCATCGGTTATATATATTTAATTTCATAGTCAAAGATCCAGTTTGAAGCAAATGTTTTAATTATTCACAAACACCCATGCCCATCTGGGATGAGCTCCCATTGAAAACCAGTCCTTTTTGTTATCAGGAACAACAGAATTCAATGGAAGTTCACACTTTGTCCAGGTTGTTGATTGAGACTGCCTGGAGACAGGATCCCCATGGTGTTATCTCCTGCCTAGGGCCAGTCAGGTGCGTTATGGCCAGGCAGAGGTGTTGCACCTTGTACTGTTGTATATTGCTTCTAATTAGTATGTCTGAGAAAGCCGTCCTCAAGTGTATCCTTTTATTCTTCATTGACTCCACCCTTGGTCTTGACCTCTCGCTACCATTTGGTCCAGACTAGTATATAGCTGGGCACCTCATTATCTTTAAGTTAGTAAGGCATAGACTCGACTTCTGTGAATATGTATCGCTCCATGGCACCACGCAACAAATACTTACCATAACCACTGCTGAATCTGAACCAGAGCGAACAACTTCTTATGAGACTTCTGAGTTCCACTACACCACCCAGAATGAAAGATGAAATGTTACCACTTGTGTTACTAGAGTAATATAGAGCCATTGCTTTGCTTAAAATTTCAAGACGGCGTCGCATAACTTGCAACGCACCATGTTCTTTCCCTCTAAGAAAATAATCCCACACAGATCTTCTTCTACGTCTGCAGCAGACTCAATGGACCAAGTAGAGAAAGATGGCAGCCTTCTGGTTTAACATAATTTCCATGTTCAAGAAGACTTTACATCTGTTCTTGCTGCTTTGGAAACCCTGGGTCTGCTTGGTGCTATGGAGTACAAAGCAAACAAACAAGCAAAATAGTCTTAAATCAACAGGCCACCGCTTTTAAATTTGAAAAACCGCTAAATTGTGCCTGAAAATGTTCATGCCAGATTTGTCAGGCCAGCCGACATGACAACACAGCCCCCGTTCTCTTCACCTGAAACTGAGACGTGACGGCTTTGTGAGGACGTTTCAGCAGCAGCTAATTAATTGTAATAAGGCTGGCACGTGCCTTGGCAATGACATGGACGGGTGAGAGGCATCGCTCTGCACTCAGCCAGGGCTCCGTTCCCTCTACTAACTCTTGAGTCAGGCGGAGTGAGCCCTGGCGCTGATGTGCTCCACAGACTTGCTTTGGCATTCACCTAGATACGCATCTACTCTGATTAATGGCCCGCTTCGCCCGATTCATACCCTTCATTATCAGCCGTAAGTGGGCAAAAACAGCTAGGATCGGGGCGTCGAGCGGGGCTGCGAGGAGAGGGAAGAATGATGCATACTATCTGGGTCTTAAGAAAAGATAACACACCGAGACTCTCCCGTCCACCATTTCCATCTTTAAAAGACTTAATTTCACGTCTTGCTTGTTAGACAGAAAGATCATCAGAGTCTGGCTTGAAAACACAGGGAAAAAGTCACAGGAATTCTCCTGACGTACACGCTTCAAAGCGACAACACTCACTTTTCTCTCACAGAGTATTCCTCGGGGATGTGAACTCACAGAGCTAAGACGGACCAACGCTGCCATCCCCTGGCAGGCTCTTCTCACTGGGTTTTGTCGCAGATACTGTGCTGCAGAGGGCACCAGACTGGTCAGAACCAGCAGGACTGTAGGTCTGGTTCCTGACAAGAGTCTTGGAGCACAGCAGCGGGACTTGAAACGGCGGGGGGAAAAAATGGGTCAAGGAGATTTAGATCTGGGCCATTAATGTAAAAGAGAACAATGAGCAAAGACGTGGGAGTAATTGGTACAAGTATTTGTCGTGTTATTTCAGACTCAGATTCTGTGCATATCAAATAGTATAATAGTAAAGTGTTTCAAATTGTGACAATAACAAGGTGAAAGGTAGCCGTGGTTACGCTCAGACTTCAAAACGGAGTTCTACGGGTATTGTTTTCTTAAGATGGTTTCATTCCTCGGAGACGATCAGCTGTGGATGGAGAGCGATTCCCTGTGATATAGTACCAGAGATAGTGAGGATGAGCTGGAAAGACACAGGTGACTAGTAGTTGCCTCTCTGACTGTCTGTCTCTCTATCTATCTATCTCTTTCTTTTGCTTTATCTCTCTCTCTATTGATGCTTATTTCCATACAGACAGACAGACCCACACACACATATATATATTTTCATAGACACACACACACATACATTTACACGCTCACTCGCACAACTGTTTGAAAAAGACAAAAACTTAATTAAAAAAGAATCACTCCCTGAAAAAAAAAAAAAATTTCCAGAATAAGTTGCCAACATGTGGTTGCAGTATTATTGACTTGACTCTTATTGCGACACCGTGTTGCACTACAAACACGCGCAGCCATGCAAACATGCCGCTTCGGGCAGTTCTCCAACTACGTCCCACGAGTCTGTGCGTGGGTCATATTTTTCCACACACTGCGGGTAGGTGCCTTTAGAGTAGGAGTAGCCCCCGGTGACGTACGCGCGGCCCTGCCTGGCCACCGCCCCACGTTCCATCCTCCTCTCCTTTGTGCTGGCTAGGGAGATCCGCTCCTGTGTGTCTGGGTCGTAGCGTTCCACAAAGGTGGTCTGCCCGCCCACCATGAACAAGCTGTTGTTCAGGGACACAAGGCACACTCCATACTCTGCAGAGAACAATGACATGACATGACTATGTGTGTGAGTGGTTGCGTGGTTAATCCTACAGTCGCTGAAGGTTGAATGCCGCTACAATTCACCACTGTTGATGGAAGGACCTGTGTGTCTGCATCTTATGATCAAGAGCATTATGGATTTATTGAGTGCTCATGGAGCAGTGTCGTTTTACCTACAGTTTGATATCTATGTAATTGGAATACTTTGTATAACTTGTATTGGTTCAAGACGGGTGGCTAGGATTTAGTTTGGGCTTAGGGTTAGCATCAGAGCTACCTGGATGTGGGCAGGTGATTAGGAAACTCCACTGGTCAACATCAACCCTGTAACTCTGAATTTTCCCGTAGCAGCTGCTGCCCTTGTAACCATAGTTACCACCGGCCACATATATATTGCTGCCCAGCACGGTTGCTGTGGCGTTCCCTACACCTGAAAAAAGACAGACAGGACAGTGTCATCTTTGATGACCACAGCGATTTCTTCATACCAAGCTTAACATAAAATTAAATAATACGGAACTGGAAGATATATGTTCTGCACGACAGACCTTGCACCATACTGGCCACAGCCGTACAGCTCCACTTCAGTGGATCAAAGAGTTCTGTCTGTCCAATGACTGCTTCTCCCCCGTAGCCTCCTATAATATAGACACACCCACAACAGGCCACTGAACAGTGGTAGTACCTGCAGGGGGTGTTAGAGAAACGTTAGAGAAAATCCACCTTTTTAACATAGTAAACTAAAAGCAAATCAATTATTCATATTCCAGGATAGACAGGGTCAGAGGCTTTCGTTTGTTCAAAGGCTGATAACTCTAAAGCAGCAGTTTCACCGTATCTAGCCACACTGTATCGGTGTGATAACCATTTGAACAAACAAAAACAAATCTGACAGCATATGTTATTGACGTACCTTGCACTCACAGCATGGGCTGGCCTTGAGCCCAGCGGTCAGCATCACTGTTGTACACCTCAGTGGTGTTGGTTCTGTAACCCCCACTCACGTAGATGGTACAGCCCAGAGAAGTAACTGCATAGCTCTCCCTGGTGTGATCCGGTCATGTCCCCTCCCTGCTCCCACTTCCCCGCTCAGCGGATCCCAGCGCTGAACGCCGGACAAAGGATGCCAGTGGTAGCCCTCGATAACCAGCATCCTGGAGCCGCGGCTTGTCTTATTAAACTTTCTGGAGGGCCGTTTGAATATAGGCGTCACAGGGAACAGCGAAAGGATGCTGTCAAAGTCATTAAGCTGATAGGTGCTGTGCAGCTCCAACAAAGCATTCCTGAGTTGTGTGTGGTTTATGTCAAGGGGCAGCAAGGAGAGAAGCTCTGGCAGAACCTTTATTCGAATATGAGGGTTGTGACCCAGCCACCTGGCTAGTGCCTCTGCCACCACTTCCTGGTTTTCCTCCACTAGGACAGAGCTCAACCTATCAATATCCAGCTCTAGAAATTCTTCCTCTCTGATCACGTCCTGAAAGCTGTGGCAAAATATTCTTAGTTAACCTTCCAGTATTTAAAGTGGCAATCTCGAAGATCGCCCGTTTCGTTGTCTTTGGCGGCACCTATGGTGAAAAGCGGTAATTAAAGGTGTGTAATTGGACCTCACTTCAAATGGAAAAACGCGTCGCTAACGCTAATTTGAATGCGTGGCGGGGAAGTCGCCACAGACACCCGGTTCTTAATACTCATAATACTGCAAATGCAGGGGCATTCATCAGTGGGCCATAGGCTCAATCACCATTGTGTTACCTCATTCGGAGATAGATAGTGACTTAACAGACATTTATTTAAATGAAAATCTTCAGAGATCTTTGAGATCGCCACTTTAAATTGGTGTATGGGTGATAACTTCAAAAATACCAAGCAATATGGAAGATTTCTGACCTGGCTGCTAGCAGCCTGATGGCCTCTCTCTCTAGGGTGGGACACACATGGAGTTGGGCAAATGCCAGCATGCCCAGACAGTTGTCTACATCCAGCAGACGCACTAGAAAAGCCTCACGGGCCCGCTTCACCGTTCCGAACTGCAGCAAGTCGGCGGCCTCCAAAAAGCTCTCCGCGTTCAGTGGGGTGATGGTAAGTCTGGAGGAGTAGATGTAGTCCACCAAGGCTGACAACACCTCCATATCCACTCCAGGCAGCCTGGGAGAGGAGTGGAAGAGAGGAGAGTAGTAGGAGAGAGAAACACACAAACCTCTACACAAAAACTCCTTCTCTATAGCTCCCCGCGCCGGGCACGCGCTGCTGGGCTCTGGACAACCAACAACCCAAAGGATACATCTGTGTTTCCAAATTAAAACAAAAGTGTTATTCAGTTACGTTGGATTATGAGCTTCTCAGCAAGATATTTAGGATGCTGTGAGCTGCAGTATGAACCTCCATATCCTCTCTGCTGTATGAGTTTGTGATGAATCCATAATCTGTTAATATTGGCACCAGCGCTTTGTGTTTCCCTTGAATACACATTTGCATACTATTTTAGTTATTTTCAATGTCTATTAATGTCTAGTAATATGCATTACTTTGCACAACAAGAAGAGGCTGGTATTTGACTGGGTGGGTACTGATCCATGATGTGCAGGTTGGAATGATGAGAGGCCCCCTAGCCTCTACATGACATCATCCATCCATGATGATCGAATTCTATCTTGTTCTCAGTCTTCTCTCACACACTTTGACACTCAAATACATACCTGACCAGACTGCTGGTCCTTTCCTTCATGTCTGCAGTTGAACATGACTCTGAAGTATGAGCTTTGGCCACAGAGTGCCACCTTGTGGCAGTGGAGTACCTGGCCAGAGGAACTCTGCAGAACAATGTCTGTGAACAAGCCCTCAGCGTAGAACCCCTGCAGGGAATCCAGCAACTCCGCAGGGCGGCTCGCGTCACAGAAATCATACGTGTAGAGTTCCTCAGGTCTTGCGGATGGCAACTTTTTGGTCTGTCTGTGACATGAGAACATTTTTAATAAATGCTTCATTGAAAGCAGGATCATTATTGGGTTTTTTTTAAATATACATTTCATGACGTAGAGTAGTCCCAAAACTCGACTCTATGTCAGCATTGGGTTCGCAAGGCTCAGGCGGATTTAAAACAGCAGATAGCGTGTTGAGCCATTTTCAACCCATAAAATGCCAATTTTTATAAATTTGGTGTCAATGTCAATGTCAACACCAGGATTGATGACAGTCATATAGTTTAGTGTACAGTACCTCTTTAAAATGTATTAGTACATTATGCATAATAAATGGTGTTTTGGTGATATAATAGCCTTATACATACATCACTTGTGGTGTTGAATTATTATGTTGTTCTCCTATTATATCTGGTTTCGCTATTATGACTCTACCGATAGTGAGAGGGAGGTACAACAAGCCGTTACAGTTCACCTCTCCGTCGCTCCTCTCCCCTCTGCTTTAAAAACCTCACACACTACAGATTGACAGATTCTCGAGAGGAGCTTATTGTTGGGCCATGTAAACATGGTTTAGAAAACCATGAGGTTGGCTGGCTGACCTCCAGTGGCAGACATTAGTTGTGAAGATCATATCTCACTGAACCTTTGTATATGCATGTTTATGTTATTTTAGCTTTAACAACACAACAGAACAGTCAACACAATAGAAAATGATTGACAACACTATAGCCGAGGTCTCTGCTGTGACTCTACCCGACAGCCACCTCACTACACTGGTGTAGAGATCAAATTGTTAGCCGAAGTGCCAGGCCCCAACGGTGCCTCTGGCACAAAGTGCGAGGACCCTTTTGTATTTGCTAAAGATTATTATTATTATTCTACTGCGCCATCGCATTTTCGAGGCCTTTCGGATGCTCGAAAACTCACGAAACTTGGCACACACGTCAGACCCAGCGAAAATTGCAAAGTTCAGTAGTGACTGGGCTCGGGGTGTGGCCCGAAGGCTCCATAGCGCCCCCAAATGCACGCCATATTTGGGATAAAGTTTCTCCGATGTTCATGAAATTCGGTGGGATCATTGCCCTTATGATGAAGGATCTAAGGCATTTTTTTGAAAATTTTTCACCCCACAGGAAGTCAGCCATATTGGATTTCGTGCGCCATTTTCAATTTTACGAACACGTGTTTGAGGCCTTTAACATGCACACAAAGTCACGAAACTTTGCACCCATGTTCCAACTAGGACATGCTTCGATCCGATGTTCGATAGGGTTTGGGTGTGGCACGCTGGCTCGATAGCGCCCCCTAATTAATGCCTTTGAGCAATTTTGAGGTGCTTGGGGTGCTCGAAAACTCACAAAATTTTGCACATGCCTCAGTCGTGGCAAATGCAGATACCTGATATGGGTCTTGGGCATGGGTGTGGCAATTTGGCTCTATAGCGCCCCCTACAATTTTTCAAAGTCAAAGCCCCCGCCTTTGCCTTTGACCTAGATGTATGAAATTTGGTAGGCTTATGTAACATTTCCAGACTTAGAGAAAAGCCTCTTGGAGCCACACCCTAGGCCCAACAGGAAGTCAGCCATTTTGAATCTACTGTACAAGTTTTTTGCCATTTGCAGGCGTTGTACTTTAACGAACGTTAGCTGGGGTTAGGGTTAGGGTTAGGTTAGCTAGGGTTAGGGTTAGGGTTGGT
>OMKK01044632.1:0-13938 GCA_900302305.1 Polymixia japonica
CACTGTTATTATTTAAGTAGGACTTTATCCCCATACTCTGTCTGTCCCATGACCCCCCTCCTCTCTTCACTTTCCCCCGATGTGAGCCAGGGGGAACTGTGCCAGACGCGTTATTCTCTAGTCACGCCGTACGTATGCTTTCGTGACGTGAGGAACGCAGGTGTCTTTGATGTGGGTAAACAATGAACTTTTGGTGAAGCAACGCTACGGGACAAATGGCAGAAAAACCCCCCAAAAAAAACAGGAATGTCTGTCTGAATAACAGGCAGCCAGACGTTTGAAAAAAAAAAAAAAAAAACGCATTATGTTAATGTAATGTAAATATATGTAATGCACCCAGATTCACATTAGCATACTTACTTAGCAGGCAGAGTGCTACAGCGGTGGTGAGAGCCAGAAGCCACCGTCTCTCCAGTCCCATGGCCGTTCCTCACACACCTTCACACATCTCCCAACCTGGAACAAAACAACACACGTTCCTCTTATCGGCGCTGCAGAGAGACTCCCCACATCCCTCCTCGTAGAGATCTAATCCTGCAAGTTAACATCAACTCATAATCCGAGTACCACACTAAATTCCAGATGTTTCATGGTTATTAAATACGTTTATTTCTTTGAATAATCCTAATCCACTGGAAAATTGCATGTCTGATCTGTAGGTGGATTAAGGCAAATATGATATTCCAACTCGTACTAGGAACAGACTGTAGAGCATGACAGCAATGGCACATGCAGGCTGTAGAGATGCACGTGCATAGGGTATAGGAGATGTTTGTGTAACGGTGTGTGTGCGTGTGTGCGTGTGTGTAGTGTGTGTGTGTGTGTGTGTTTGTATGTGTGTGTGTGTGTGTGTGTGCTTGTGTTAGTGTGTGTGCACCTGGGCACATGTGTGTGTGTGTGTGTTTCCATCCAACAAGTCTGTGTGAGGCTCCGCGTGTATGGAACAGATTAGCCCAACACATGTGATTGGTCCAGCTCATCCAACAGGTCTTGCCTCAAGCTAAATAGGCCAAGAGCAACGGACAGGTGACATATGCAATAGTGATGCGACGGGCCAATCTCCCTGCCTCCAGATGTTATCTTATTACCAGTGCCAGTACCGGACTACTGTCTGTCAATTCCTCCTATACTGTACCCGGGCTCGTGGTTATTTCAACGAGTTATCAAAAGATTGCTGCAAAGTTTGAACAGAGCGCGCTCTCAAAAAAAAAAGGCTATAGCGCAGCGATGCGAACTCAAATTGGATTTAAAGTACAAGTTTAATTCCCTTTAAAGTTTAGTGCTCTTTAAACATAATGGAATGAGACCTCGCTTAAGATTTTTCCCCTTCTCATTCCATTCAGTAGCCTTAATACCATCTTATTATGCTAAGTCATTTCAAGAGGGAGGCTATTTTTAGAAAGCTGCAGGTGTGGGTTATTAGTTGCTGACATAGCCAGAGATGTATTGTAGAATCACAGGCGACAGAAACTTTTAGTCTCTTAGCAGCAACGGTTGCCCTCGGGAAAACAAGCATCCCTGAATAGAACAGTAGGATGATAAATGTAAGATAAATGTACTTGAGCGAGAGGGGGACTGATCTTATTGGGGTCAGCTGTGATATAGAGTAGTAATAAAAAAAGTAGAGTCAGAATGCGTGACATACACAATAGTTGTGGTTGGTAGTTTGTAGATAACTTATTTTATTTTTATTTTTTTAAAACGTATTGTTAGTTAACATTACAGAGACGTAGGAGCGTCGGAGCGAACACCGTGATGGATACAAAAAAAATAGAAACCTCTGAACCTAAAATGTAAATACCGCTCACATTTTCGGCGTAACAGCCGTGTGTCAGCTCCGTAAGAAAAGAAATGATTGCGATGGAATAACGTTGCGACATCCTGGCTGTCGTCCTCGCAGTCGTCCAACGACACGACAGTCAGAGTAATGAACAAAATGTATCTCGAGTTTGAGCTGACGTCTAGACCGCGAGTAGTACGGAACTTGTTTTTTTTTTTTTTTTGTTTTTTTTGGGGGGGATGCTGTCTGCTCTGCCGCGCTGCTGTGCTGTCGTGCCAGAATATATGACATGCTTAAGGAGCAGGCCTGCGCAGGGGTGTGCTCAAAGAGAGGAGCATTATTACAGAGGAAGCCTGGAGGGGGCTTTGTCCACAGGTGCAGGGGAAGACGGAAGACAACCCGGTAATTTCCTTGGGCAGCAGAGCGAGTCAAGAAGCCATTTAATTGACGTGCAAACAAAGGCCTCAAGAAAGCGCTTGTGATTTAAGTCAGACTAAGTCATGGACTAGACAGCGGGTGAAACACAGAGTGCAGTATATATCAAACAGCTAACAGTCGAGTGTTTACCTCACTACGAAATGTGCAAAAGGCAGACCTGCTTGCTTGAAGACCCACAAACAAGTGATTAAATGATTTTCTATCTCATAATGGACATGCAAGGAAGACACCGGTTTGACAAAATCCGAGGGCTCTGTTTAAAGAAAATACATGCGGATTGGAGCTTGTTTTCAACAGTAAGTGCATACGCCAAAAGCCCTTGTGCACCGAGAGGGGTTTCACCTATACACTGATACACAGACGCTCACAAGGGTATCTGAGGGAAAGGGGACATTATTATTCCAAGTGACATGGAGCCATAAAAAGAGCGGATGCCAGTGATCCATTACTGTCTACATCAATACACTTCTCTAATTGACTCCTCTGCTTGACTCCAGATTCCTCTACCTGAGTGCCTGGTACAGAAATTACACTACATTAGCAAGATAGCCCCAACTATCACCAGAGGGTGATATAACAAGACAAGGTCCAAACCTAGTATATGGCTGGACCGTGTATGGTCAATGTGCGAAATTATGGCCAAAAGCCTTGTCGCTAGACGGCTTTTAATTTGAAACGGATACATCGGCCAACGGGGAAACTCCAACGCTCGGTCGACCAATGGTGTAACTTCATCACTCAGTCAGTGAAGTCAGTCAGTGAGGGACAGACATTCGTGTTTATAGGGCTGGTCCCGCTGCTGCGGTCCAGCCAAAAGAGAAAGGTGAGACGCAACGATGTTAGGTGTCTTTTATTTAAAAAGGAGGAAGTGACATCTCCTGCTTCAGCTGCTAAAAGCCCCAGAGGACCAAAAGGTGTCCGGAGTGACGCTCTCGTTCACTGTGGCTGGACGCATCCCTCGCTGGATCTCGCTGACACAAATTGATTTGGATGTAGTCATGACTTAGCCTTCTGGACGGTAACACCGAGGTCTAATCCTGCCCTGCTGCTCTTGAGTGTTAACAGTGTAATTGTATTAGAAATCAAATTGGTGAGAGAGATCAAGGTCATTCTGTCATGTGCGTGTAGTAGGCGTGACGGTTGAGACAGTCGATGCGGCCACTGCCTCAAATAACCGGCTAACAGGGAGTCATTGATCTATTGGACTAATGAAGAGCACCAATGATTTCCTCTATTATGGTTCTGCACAGTAGGCAATAATCACAGACATTATAAAGTATCAAGACTGCTACGTCTCGAACCCCACAGTAATCACTTGTAAATCATATAAGTAAACACTCCTACTGGAATGCTAAGTATGTTTGTAGGAATTATAGATAACATGACAGATTTCCCTGTAAAGCTGTTATCCAGAGTACAGAGGCCACAGGCAACAGAGCTATGCTGCGTATTCCACCTGTAAGATGTAGTCGATTGAGGGACCGTGTATTAAAGATCCATACCTGTATTGTAAGTTTTTATCATCTCATTTGATAACTTTACATCTACCACTGACAACTTACTTTCTGTCAATTGTCTCCCACTCACTGTGTCTCCATAGTACTATAAATGTAAAACACTCTTAAATTAAATTTACATCTAAGCTATCTATCAGGTCACTCGTGTGATGATGGTTTCTCTAGCAAGAACGTGTTTCCATAAATAATGTTTGGACACGGACAAAAGCATCTGTTAACACAGACCTGTTGTCATTTTTAGCATTTTTATCTATGTGCTGCATTCAAGTAGAAGCTGAAACCAAGTCAGCCTTAACACCTTGGTACACCTGCCCCCTGTGCATGTATCTGTTCATAAACAATATGCGAGAAACTGCACAACACTAGCAACAAAGCCGTTTACAATGTTTGAATAAAGACGCAGACATAAACTGAAGACAGGAAGTGTTTTGGAAGCACATTGTATAGGAGATCACAGGAGTATATAGAGCACAGCCTGGTATTGAAACACACTTTTCAGTCTCCCTTGTTAAACCTATAGACCTAATTATAGGTAGACCCAATTAAAGAAGATCTCTGATCACAGGGATCTTGTCTTTGCCGCTGAAATGCACAGCCTCATATAAAGGTTTGACAACAGCAAACGTCTGGCCATTTCCCACGAGGGCATGTGAGAATGTGTCACTCTTCGGTGCCTGAGCAGGTTCCGTCAGTGATGTCGGTGATAAGAGACAGGCCTGATAAGCAGCAGGAGTACTTTCTCAGTAATCCTCGTTAATCCTGACAAAGACCATAGCCTCAGTGCAAACCATCCTGACCGAGGAATGAGGAGTGTCACTCAAGCACAGACTATCACAGGTGTTCACACCGAGGCGGAAGTATCACACAACCAAACAAGAAAACACATCAATTCTGCCCATGTGGACCGCAGTCATTTACAGAGAAACGACATATAGGCCACCGATCCAAACTCGACTGGTCAGACCAGCCTACACAGTATAGAAATCAATTCATAGATTTTTTTGTTTGTTTTTGCTTTTCAAAGACAGTTGGTGTTCTACCCTGGTTTTGTATTTCTATTGACATTTAACTCAGCAGTAGGAAATGAGCTGGGCGTGCAAGCAGACGAGCGATAACGGGACCCCGGTCTCGTGCAGGGATGCTCCATACGGACTGAAGTACCGATCGCTGCCAACTTACAAATGGTGCTACGGGGGTATTAGAATATTGACTGACGTGCGCTGAATGTACTTTTTTTTATCGCTCATTCACAAGCAGAAACTGGGACAGCGCCTAATTTACCTCGCACGATAATCGAAACATATTTCTACTGCAATGTAATTTCACAGCAATTGAACACTGAGTAAACTCGCTGTCCGCTTAGCACGAAACTAATGTGATTTAATGTGCTGTGATTTTTTTTCCCCCAGGAGAGGATTCTCGATGTGTGTGTCAGAGGCCTCAGCAGACGCACGCTTAAAAGGTGTCTGGTGAAAGCCAGTCAACATATGTCCAATTACCAACATCCTCCTTTAAATTGCAGAGCCTTTACAGTGGTTTACTCTGACCTAGCCTGACCTTTAGGGATAGTTCGGCTCCGAGGGAAACAAAAGCTACTTACAAGACATTGCACTGAGGTGAACTTGTAAACTCAGGGTCTCGAGGCAAAGGCAGGTAACTCCACAGCTGGAGTCGTACGGTGAAGCGTGAGATTGGACTTATTTAAAGCTTGGGGGAAAAAAACAACAACCCCCCTATTCAAGGTTGGTTCAAAAGAAAGCCACGGACATATGCTGAGAGAAACACAGGGTGATATGGATCTCATCTCTTCTTCACTGGGTCAGCTATTACTGTGTAGAACTGAGGCGCTCTTTCAGAGAACCTATACAATAGACAGGTGTAGCCTTGAACATAAAATAGGACCATTTATACATGTATTGCAGTAAGACTGTGTTCAACAGTTACTCTAATCTCCTTTCATTTTATTTCTGAAAGGTGTGTAAGAAATCTTGGGAATTAATACAATATCCTTTATCATATATTGAGGTTCAACACAGGGTTGTTAAACACTGTTGTCTTATTGAGGAAGTTGAGGACATAGAGTATAAACTGAGGTCCTATGGATAAAATCAGCTACGACTCAACATGCAAGTTAGTACGGCAACCTGACAAGTTGCCGTCCAGACCTGCCGTACCTTCCAGACCTGCCGTACCTTCCAGACCTGCCCTACCTTCCAGACCTGCCCTACCTTCCAGACCTGCCTTCCAAAGCACACAATTAAAATCTACATTGTAAATTCTTTCTTTGCATTACTGTACAACAGAGTCCCAAAACAATGAAGTCCCTAGAGGTGAAGGGGTACGGCGATTCTGTAATGGTCTGAGGTACACTTCCTGGCGTTAATTGGAGTTATTCCAATAACTATCACTTAGGGGACTAGAAAGTATATCCTGATCACTACTGACATATAACAACTCTGAGTAACCACCTTCAGACCCGGATGCATTTCTTTTCTAATGGAAGCGATGTCTTCCAGCTAGACACCCCCACCCGAAAGGCACACTTGAGTCATGTGAAGGTTTGAACATCATGCTGCACCACTGATATGTCAAGGCCTCCTAGATGAGCAAATGTTCGGATATTGAGAGAGATAAATTGATGCCTTGATGATTAATGTTGTTAGAGGTGATGCACTGACTTTATGCTGTAAGCTGCCTGCTACCCTATCATCTATCCCAGACACTAAGACACCAAGTCTTGATGTTGTTTTCGCCATTATTTTGACCACATTATGTAGAAGGGTTGTCATTGACTTAACACATTTTAATAGTCATAGAACTGTATTGATTAATCATTAATCAGCAAAATTGCTTCTTGCACAGTACTGTTCCATGTAAATGTAATGCAATATTTGTGAATATTGTCTTGGTGTGCATACTTTTAGATTGTGCATCAGATTTAATTGTACAGATAAGTAGTACACTCAACAATATTAAGTATGAAAACCTTAACTACAGAAGTGTGTGTGGGGGGGGGCTCACTTATCACTTTTCAAAGGCTAAACAAAGCAAAGACGAGGAAACACTGTGTATAATGCAAGTGTACAAGGTGACTGGAATAACTGTATAAACTAACCAATGATACTGTTGGATTTTGTATGTGCATCGCACCAGTGTAAAGAACGAGGCAAATTATCTGATCTATTATACACACTAACCTAGCCAGAAGCCCCTTATTTCAGAATCCCTACAGTGGAACAAACATGCTTAGTCTTTCACGTCAACATCCAGACCCTCTGTAAAACAAAACAGGTGCATCTTTTGTCTGACACATTCACAGTCATATGGAGTGAGAGGAGGGATCCCCGGATAAAAGAAAACATCCCAATGTGAGTGACCATTGTTCTCAAAACGCATTATGCAGAGAAACCATGTAATTCATGTATATATGAGGTCGTTACAGTATATTAAACGCATTCACTGTCGTGTTAGAAAATCCACACTGCAATTGGCGCTCACAAGTGATAAACAAGATGTAAACAAAGAGACGCAGTCTGGTACTGCTTGAAGATATGTGCTTGATCCATCACAGACTACATGGTTTTACATCTACAAGAAGCAGTATTTGAGGGAACGATATTGTAGTCCAGTATCCAGAAGTGATGGGCCCTACAACAAGGATGCTCAACTAGCTCTCTTTGAACAAGTCCTTACCTTGAGGCACTTTTTAACTTAAGTTGAATGTAGAATATTTCAATCCATTGATCATGTTCTTCTTCAACTCGTCCTGTGGCCCAAATTTAAGCATTCATTGTTTTTCTCTTGTGGGGAAAAGTACAATAAAAAAGCGTTTTTAAAATAAAATAAAAAATATAAATAAAGGTGTTTCACAAAAAGCAGGTGGTCACATTTTTTTGTTCAACACCCAGTCCGTGCAACGATCAAAACCAACGCATTTTTCCTCCGTCAAATCCAGTCGTATCACACGTCTTAAAAATACTTCAGAATTTCAATACATGTGTTATTCCAGGATACCTCGGTGAACAGATCAGCCCATTGAAGTCCATTTAAAGTTTCCATGCGTGTACTATTATGTCCGCACACTTCTTTGTCCGGAGTTACTGGAAGTAGTTCTAATCAAAAATAAGGTTTCGTAACCAGCTTCATAAATACGCAGAAAGACAATTGCGTTGCTCAAAATATCCGCTAAAAATCGGCGCACATTTGATGAAGGCAAGACATTCGGCACGTTTCGACGTCCCCGCTGGTGTATTACTACTACGTCCCTCACGGTCACTCCTCCCACTCCTCTCTCCTTCCCTCCTCCTGCTACATGCACAGTTTGAGCGCCTCAGACAAAAGCCCCTTTCCGTGGGAACGTATACGGGGCGCAGCCTGAACTACGGAGGACTGTGTGTGGGGGAACCTAACAAAAGGCAAATGCTCAGCTATAGACGATTTGTGGAAGGCCAACACAGTAAAAGGTCCGAGATCCAAACCGAACCCGTGTTCTGATTAACCTTGTAAATAAATAAATAAATAAATAAGTAAAAATAACTTAATTAAAAGTTTAAACCGCTGTGATATGCTGATATTCTATATATTCCGTCTGAAATGTTCCTTCGATTATACCGTCTTCCCTAAAAATACCAGACACAAAAACTTGTAGCAGAGTTGGAATGACTTATAACTCTGGATATCCATTACAATTAACTAAGTCTAATCCCTAATCACAACATCATGTCAAGGGACCCACAGATCAAGTGAAACAAGTTGACCACTTGCAGTCTCTGATTTGGTGTACTGCCCCAGGAAACCACTATTAGAATACTACATTGTATAAATTTTTTACCTATTGAGTTTGAATGGCCTATCTAGAACAGAAGTGGTCTGTAACACCACAAGGTGGCGTCAGTGGACCTAAAGGTACAGACAAGGACTTGGTTTATGACACAATACCAAAAAAGTAGCCTACAGTAGGCTTATTGGAGGTAGATTTTGTACTGAACTTTGTATTGAAAAGAATTAGGGTTGAAGGATGCCACAAAGAACATAACATTATATCAGCAAAGTCAATAATATCAGTTTGTTCTAGAGACTGTAAAGGGCAAAGACATCATAGAGTCAATCACATTCTTTCATAGATGACGGTGTGCATGTCAGTGTGTGTGTGTGTATGTGTGTGTATGGTGGTGGTGGACCTGAACTGACTAATAACAGAGGGTAGTTTCTCTAAGAGGTTGTTGCCTGAGTTAGGAGGTTTGTGCTCTACGTATGCCATTATTAGGGGGCCAAGCACCGCAAGCATATGCCATGCCAAGGAACCAAGGGCACCCTATTGTTTCTGTCTGTATTATTATTTTTTTCCGGTTTCCGCCGAGTATCTCAAGATCCGCTTGGTCACCTTTTGTGCCTCTTGGCCCATAGATATCATCTGGCCTAAAACCAAAATGGCCACCAAGCAGCCAACATTGCGCCCCCCAAAGGCCAAAGAGGCCCGAAACTGTGAAAAGTCATAACTTTTTTCTCATTGCACCTAGAATGTTGAAATTTGGTACAGACATACACCTCAGTGAGCTGAACACTTTTGCCCCTTGGACCATTAAGCTCTGCCTACAAAACAATTTTGCCTCTTGGTCTGCTTCTAGTGGACCTGCTGGGAGGTTGCTTGGCCCCCTTCAGAGCTCCTTGTAGACTTAGGGCCTGTCCCATTACCCACACTTGCAGTCTTGTGTACTTACGTGCGCATTCACGCGCTAAGTGTGTCCCAATTCTTAACATGCAAACACACAGTACACTTAACCCACACTTAATGCACCCTTACTCTAATACCACTTTGATTCAGAGCTAAGTGTACCCGGCAAGTCATCGCGTTCGTGACGTTCGAATGAAGGCGCCAAGATGTCAAGAAGGAAAACTTTCCAATGTATACGTTATTCTTGTTTTAGCACTAGCTGTAGATAAAATATATATCTTAATACATTGTAGTATACATAAATATGTCCAGTAGAAATTACAATGCGTTTGAATGATTGTTAGCATGCGCGACTGGATGATGTCATCAATGCAGTGTCCCAACTGTGTTCTGCTCGCAAGCACTTGGGCACTTTTGATGCTTAATGGAAAACGCCACTCAAGTGGGTACTTGGCCAAGTACAAAGACCGCAAGTGTGGGTAATGGGACAGGCCCCTAGTCTTGTAGTGAATTTATTAAACTGTGTAAAAACAAGTGGAGGTTGATATCCTCACATGGCAGGCCTGCATTTGCCTATAATAAGGACATGTTTATGGAATGGAAAAATATTTACCACAATTTAGTCAGAAATACTTGACATTGTTCGACAGACTCTCAAATCTTAACTGTGGCTACTTCCCCACTTTGAAAAAGTTTTCTCTCAGAGGCCAAGTAGACCACATGGAGCTCAAAAGCTTGGCATTAATCAGATGAAATCCGCAGAGGGAGAACACCTCTGGAAAGCAAGGGGGATTCCCTGGAAGATAAGTGGGACTTACTATACCATGTATCATAACCCAGGATGCATCACACTCTGAGCTGCCACACCTAAGATTGACTAAGAGGAGAGAAATCAGTTTCAAAAATTCCAATTAGTGTAAGAGCCTCTGTAGCAGTGTGATTGTGTTGGCTATTATCCAGAGACAATCATGCCTTTGTTTTGTAGCACTTAATTCCTGCACAGAAATTAAACTGTGACAATCGTGTTGCAAGTGTAACTATCTAAAAATATTGACATATTATATTGACCTCTATTGTGCAGAAACAGACACCGGATTACATTTTCTTAATTATTTATTTACCAAGCTGGCAAAAATAATAAAATAATAACTGATTAAAATAACATCTGAAATAGGTTTGTCTTTACAGCAGAAGGTTGGCAATGCATTACTACTAGACTTATGTGAATAACATCTACATCCATTAGCAGTAGATGCAGCCTATACACTGGACGGTTCACTGTAACCGTTAACATTTGCTTCAATCAAGCACAGGCAAGATCTGAGTTAATTTATGCAAAAAAAAAAAGAAAACAAGACTGTGAGTAAAGCTGGGGTGTGGCTCAGTCATCAAAGTCTGGGATATCGTCATAGGAGTAGCCTCGGTAGCCCTTCGATGCATAGTAAGCTATACGCAGGTGGTAGAAGCCAGGTAGGAAAACAAGGATTCCAATGATAAGGACAGGCACCGTACGGTCATTGTGCTGAAAACAAAACATATCAATGTGATGAATCTGAGCTTTGTTGATTTTCTCAGTAATTGAAAAATATGGATATAATAGTACATTTATGGTCTATTGGAAATATTCGTAAAAGTAAGTGTCTTGTTCATGTTATAGACCTGTCAGTATTTAGGTGGGCTGTTTTATGCTTACTGTGGCAACAAAGTATCCAGCCAGAAGAAGGGAACCAATGATGATTAGCAAAGAGCCAATTAAGAAGAGCACAGTGGCCAGTGCGATCGCTTTGTATGGAACTTTGGGTGGGCTTCTTTTGAACTGTGGAATAGAACAAGTATTTTGTTAAAACACATTTCTGTGAAACTACAGCCTTTATATATTAGGCCCGTCTGTTTTTCACATTAGCTTATACAGTAAAGGCCAACTTATGTTTGGCCATCACATAGGAAATAAAAATCTCTGCCTACTTCACATTACATTTATCTTTTCTTTATCATACTGCCTGTCTGTCTAAATGTAAACAACAGGGAAATTCCACCACAAAAGGCAACTAAGAATGTATCTGAAGCTGCAAAAAAAGTTGCTTATGTATCGCATAACTTGTAAAGAGTGGAGTAAATACATTATAAGCAACAGTGAGGTAATGAAAAAGTACATGTATTTTTCATTATTCTGTTTTATCTTTAGCTCATCGGGATTGTAGTATTTTTTTATGAAACCTGTTTTACCTGTAAATCAATGTAACCGTCATCATCGCAGGCTAATTTGGAGTACCTGACCTTACTGTTAGGAATCCCATTTGACACAATGTTTCGGGCCGGCATCTTGTTTGGATTGAGTAAAGATTTCAAGACACCTGCAACTTGCCTATATAAACATGCATCACATTGTCTATAGTGGGATGCTCGCCTTCACAAACTCGTCAATATAAACGGTCTTCCGTTAAAAACAAATACCACATAAATGCCTGCAGAACTCCACGCAACTGTAAAGCAAGGTTTGACCTTAGATAATGACAGGATCGTCTATTATCGACAATTTAACGCAAAGACCTTCCGTGTTATCGCTCCTCTTATATTCCGCGCCTGCGCAGAGCAAACTTGTGATTAGTAAGGTTTTCGAGGCCACGACATCTTTGTTTTGTTTCTTATATCCAGAAAAATTACACGTTATACGCTTTTGGGTTTCGTCAAATGCATTGGTTTATTTGTTCGATGTTTATTCCGAAGAAGACAAATTCAACCGTGTTTATTTCTTTCTCCTTTCTGATTTGCATCGCTCTGTGTTTATCACAGGAGGGTGCTGGCGAGCAGCACTAATCACAGCGCTGCTCTAGAGACTCACTCTGCTGGGAGAATGGATTCACTTTCTGTGAAGATGCCCTCTCCAGGCCACTGGCACTGCAACTCACCCCTTACAGGCCCAAAAGGTTAATGCGTGATCATAGATTTTGAAAAGGCTCTGTGTGACGGAGGGCAGATTATTATATGGCTATAGACTACAAAAATGTGCCCAATAATCTCTCTAAACCAGTGGTTCTCAACTTGTTTTCCATTGGAACCAACATTTTTAATTGGCAATGAAGTTGTGACCCAAAACATCAGCAAACACAAAATTCACTAAAAGTCAAAATTCACCTAAGATGTTGTTCGTCCGTGGCCCTATCAGTACAGGTTGAGAAACTGGTGCACTACACAACTCATAAGCACATGTAGCTTCATTGACAACATTTTATGCAGAGCGAAAGTTGTTCTTTCATACTTCATAGTGGAACATATAGCATATCTCACATATTAATAAGCTCTCGTGATATCTCACCTTTATTTGTTGCAACTCAAAATTTCATGAAAGTTGTAGTTGCATATAACCATAAAAAAAAGTACTGCTGTGAAACCTCTGTTTGGTCACTGGTGCCAACTTCAACATATTTACTTGTACACATAGTTTAATGGCATCAGGTTGGGCTCTGGATTGTCATCTGTCTGGTCATGTATTATAATAACCTGGCCTGTGAAAACAAGCAACAAATAACACTCACTGAAATGAATAACTAAAGCTGCTGTGCATGGTATATTGTGCTTTTTTCCAATTGTGGTATTTACATTTCCCTTCTGGTCTGTGGAAATTGCATTGTCACATAGACAAATATAGACAGTGTCATGTAGGAAGAATCAGCCCCCAGCAACACAGAAAATCATTCCGATTTATGTATTATGTCAGAGTTGTCCATTAAGTTAAAGCAGAAAATGTCTGCAGATTGTAAATAATCTAATCTTAAAATCCACCGTGTTTCAGGAAGCAATAGGAGTAAAATAACTTCATATTTTCATCAAATCTGCTTGCAGTATCAATATTGTGTACGCTTGTTGTCTTTAAAGTTGCCATTGCCACAGAAAGCGTCTTGAGCGATCATTAGTACACTCAGTGACCTTGACTGCCTTTTTCATATCTGTAGTTGCAGGCCTCGTACTGTACTGTAGCTCTCAAGAGGAATATGAGCCCTACAGTAATTTCTGTATGACATTATGTTTCATATTTTGTTGTTTGTTTCAGCCTGTAATATGAATCATCATGCATATTTACCATTATCATGCATATCTACCATTATGAATAATTCACTGACAGAGATTTGAAAGAATTACTTTCTATAAATCTGCTCTGGATCCAGCTGGATTCTATTTTAGTTAAATAGTTTTAAATGTTGTTTTTGCTTGTGTCTCACTGGCAATGTTAAAACTGCGTCAATATAGCAAAACACTTATAACGCAAAACATGTGTAGTGCATTTGGCTTTCCTCGAACAAGTCGTGCTTTGCCATTGAATCTTGCATTAAAATAATCTTTATTATCTCTCATTGCCTTGAGAAAAAAAAATTGGAGCCCTCAATCAAACATAGCACGGTATGTTATGTCATGTCCCCACTTCTACGGCATAATGCCTCCACATAAGTGCATCGTAAAACAAATGAGCACAGCCTTCGGGGTGTGTGTATGTCAATGTGTTGCAAGCAGCAGTGATCCCCCCCCCCCCC
>OMKK01044632.1:13958-28832 GCA_900302305.1 Polymixia japonica
CCCCCCCGTGACCCTGAGGCACGACACTGAACTGTAAGACAGCAGCAGTCGGGCCATAATTAGAGTCCTGTTCAGATTGGAGTTCTATTAGCAGAGATAATTAGGTCCGTCTTCATTACAACAATTCAGATAGCACCGCGACAGGAGCCTGACCACAAGCCCAGCCATTGTACCGTCTAAACATTGTGCAGTCTCCCTCCCACTCAGCCTTCACTTTTAAACCCGCTTCGAGAACGGTACATTGATGTGTGGGTGGTTCACAGGTGCAGCACTGCACAGAGCTTTAGATTGAAATTTGAAATAATCTGCATATAAATATCGTTTCCGTAGCCTTTTGAGATTCCTCAACCAATATGTGGGAGAAAATGATTGGGTTAAATATGAATGTGGTACCTTTGGACAACAGGAGTATGATTCCTACAAAGGCTATATTGAAGATGTTTAAAATGGTTACAACATAATATCGCGTTAATACATAGTAAATCACAAAAAGTAACACGTAAAAAATTTAAAAAAACATAAAATGCATCTTTGTATGTATCTGGATTGTATGTATTTGGATCTCGTTGCTTTTGACCTCAGCGCTGCATATCAATGATCACGGTATCCTTCTGGATAGGTTCAGATAACGAGTGAGTCTAGCTGGAAGACATTTGAAAGCGATGAACTATGCTAAGTGCATAAGAATTTGTCTTGGTGGGATTGATGCAGAGACATATTAACAATGACAGCATCACAGTACATTCTGACGTGACATGCAATAACGACGATGATGTGATACTTTTGATTTATATGTGATTCATATGTGTCATTGACTCAAGCAAGTCATTGTTTGTCTCCTTTCACCTGCCATGCCGCGGTAGAGGATCAAGTTTGCTGTGCGTGGGATGACAACTTCCTGGTGACAACTTTAACAAAGGGCTTCACCAGAGTGATGACTAAGTCTTGATTCTGAGACTGTCACCTTTTTCCTTCTGTTTTCTTTTTTGACAAAACACAAGGCTATTCTTTTCATTTGTAATTCACAAATATACAACATTTTGTGTCATTTTTCTTCCACAGTTATACCAATGTATGTCAATTGGCTGCAATATGCCCCTTCCACTGTGTTCAATTGATCTTAATTGCGTTGGTTGATTTCGGTGGATTTCGTCAAGTCAGAACCGTAGCAGAAGAAATCTCCTGATAAGCAATTAAGGTGAATGTCACAGTAAATGTCAGCATTAGTGTGAATGCTCTTTTAAGATAGTTGGAAATATTTCTTGCAGTGCAGGAGTATTGATTTCAGTATCTTTCAAACTCAGCAGCCCACTTCACTGCACGGATGGCAGATAACAGATAATTGCTATTCCTTTGCAAGATGCAAACAGGCGTAATCGGAATCAGGGGAAACACACCGTTTGATTCTCTCATTATTTAACAGTAACGTTGCAATAGCGTGAACGGTTTTCAATATTTTTGAAGTTTCGCTGTCCTTTTTTTAAATGTAAACCCAACAACAAAGGGATGATTGATGACCCTATATTGTCACAGTCAATACATTTTTCAGTCAATCCCTAATAAAAGTTAGAATGTGTATATGTGTGTATGCATGAGAATCCTGACAAAACAAATGAGCTCATCAATGGAAGACAACCTTTAATGTGCTCTTCACGTAAATAAGACACAATGTAGAAAGAAAACAGTACAATGTACCTCTAGAGGTAAGTAATTACACTTGGGGAGCTGAGCTGTTGCCCGGATCATTTCTGCTTTGAAACGATTCAATGAATTGTTCACAGGCAGGCGGGTAGAGGGAAAAGAAAAGTAAGACAGAGAAAGGGAGACGAGGGGAGGCTGGACAAATTGCAAGATGAAAAGAAGCCTCATCATGGATAGAATTTTGGAGCCGTGCTGTAGAGTATTTCACAGTGGGAGGAATCCTAAGGTTATCTCTCTCAGGTGTTCAGGACAGTTGCCAGTGTCAGATAAAGCCGTTACGGGTGGTTTCAGCTGGAAAAGAGATAATATTTCAACTGGTTTAACCAAGGATTTATCCACTGTAGAAGATAAAGAATCAACCTGAAAAAAAAAAAAAAATGAACGTGGCGTGTTTGTCTGCGCCTGTATGTGGCTGTGCGCTGTGCTCCTGTGTGTGTGTGTGTGTGTGTGTGTGTGTGTGTCTGTTTGTGCTCCTGTGTGTATTGGAGAAAAGGTTAATCTATTTTAAATTACTTTAGTGAAAGAACACAAGCACAGGTGCCAATGTGTAACATTGGCAATAAACAAGTCCTTGTAATTGCTATGGTTAAATCCGACCTGGACATGGATTTAGCTCTGCAGTATCTTAATCACACCCGAGAGTCCACATGTTTGATTTGCGTTTTTTTTTTTTTAAATCCTATATAGATTACCTTCAGTTTACGTGGAAGGTCCTCTCGCTTATAATTCTGCTTCAGTAAGTTGAATAACTTGAAACACTTGAAACATTTTCTGAACAAATAATGATATTGGAGACAATGACTCTGCTTTGATGACGCACCGGGTGTGATGCTGAGGAGGGGATGAGGAGATGAGGAGATGTAAGGAGGGGGCAGGAGGGGCAGGAGTGGAGTAGGTTGGGGGAGAGAGATAGCAGTGACTCATTTCGTAGGCTACTCATCATTTCAGAGTCAGAGCACCTCAAGGCCGGTGTTGTGAGATCTGAGGACTCTCCGTGATAAAGCGCACTTGGGCATCTCTCTCCACAGCGCCAGGCGCAGCCAGGAGTCGCGACCAGGATTCACAGATCTACTACTGTGTGTCTTGTTCCGTCGGTGGAGACCCTGTAAACCGACTCAAAGTTAGGTGAGTCCAAGTTAAACGACTTTTTTGAGTATTCTCAGTTTAGGTCATTTATTTTTCTCGTAATGTTAAATAGTGAATAGTGGTCTGATGTTAGGTGTGATGATGTTTGTTAGTCGGACGCTTTGCATAGCCTTTCCATGCTGTTAGTCCCCCAATTGTGTCATAATACACAAACCGACCGTCGATAACCTTTCAGTTTTAATTGCCTAGCGAATTTGAAAAAAAAACGAGGGAAAATCTGTATAGACTTGAATATTTATAGCCTATATATTTTAATGCGTGACGCAAAGTGTCAATTTTTAAACTAGAGTAGATTATATGGTTTCATAATCTCGACTATGCTGCCTCTCAATTAAACTGCTCACTCCTGCCTTGTTTCTCTTGGCATGTTCAGCGTGTAGAGTTCATCTGTTGTCATCCGTGAAAATTCTAATGTATTTTTCTCAGAGTTTTATGAATATAATATCTTCCGCTAAATTCTGTCAATGACCTAACCTAGGCCTATAGTGAATACTTTGTAGTGAGAGTAAGTCATAGAGTAATTGTTGGGATACCGTTAGCTGTGCAGTGGTTACAATTGGATCTGGGCCTGAGATTCTGCAGGCATGGCTTTGGGTTAATTAGGGTTTGGTAGTGGCCAATTAAAATAATTGCAGTTATAAGCACGTCTCAAGCTGTCTAGAACATTATATCCCAGTCTTCAGTCGTTAACCAACCATTTGAATCAATCAACCATTGTTGTCTCCCTGAAAAGCCAAACCCCGATGCGTAATCTCGGCTATGAGATTTTCGGATGGTCTCCGGATCTAACCGCACGGTCTGCGTTTAGGCGACCTGCGTCCGGATCCAATTTCCGTCTTTCTTCGGCGGCAATATTGCTCATGGAGTCAGTCCCCGTTCACAGGTTTGGTTTTTGAACACGACTCAGGCGTGGGTTAGAATCGGTCAGGTCTAAGGTTGTCTAAGGTGTTAAATTGAGTGGCAGCTGAAAGCACCCAGAAGTCCAGTCTTAATTGGTCATCCAGTGGAGAGCAGAGATCTGTGGGGCGCAGGGCGGAAGGTCGGTCTGTGGTTAATAATGTGACAAAGAGCGATGGAGGAGGACGAGAGGGTCGCTGGAGGAGGACCAGAGGGTCGCTGGAGGAGGACCAGAGAACGCAGTTGATCTTTTACTGCCCGTCTGCTTTGTATTATCTGTATGTGATATGGCTCTTCTGAAACTGTGTGTAACTAAACTGTTGATGAAAACGAGTGTGTGTGTGTGTGGTTAATCAGCCCACCTCGGTGATGAGATAGATAGATAGATAGATAGATAGATAGATAGATAGATAGATATTTTACCTCATTCATTCATTTCTTTGTTTTTGTCTTTCCTTCTTTCTTTCTTTCCTTTGGTAGAAGGATACTTAAAGTGGCAGTAGTTGTGAAGTACCCCTTCGATAATAAAGATAGTCATTGGAAAAGAGGACAGCTCAGATGAACTTTTAATTTGTTCTCAAATAAAGCAGCTTAGCAAAATCCGAAAAATCATCAGCATAGCCCCACTACACTTGCTGGCCTCATGTGACCGCATAACAAATGTCAGTAATCTGCACAGACAAGATTAATTTCACATCTGTCAAACAGTGGGAGGTCGTGTAGGACTAAGACATTGTTTTAAAGTCAAAGGACAGACATGTAAAATGATTTGGAAAGTAATGAAATCAGCGCCGCTAAGGGCTCAGCACACTAATGTCATTCACCTCAGAGAACAAATCCAGTTGAGGAATGTAAGTTTTCATTCATTTTATTTGGCCCCTGTGAAGTTGAAGTTGCATTCTGGGTATTAAAATGAAAACCCAAACCAGGGAACAAAACCAGGTTCAAGCTGTATTGTTTGCAGTTGCCGGGGTAACAGGCCTGCAGATGTTCAAACCCATGCTTCATTTTCATACTGACAGATGAATGCACAGACGCCAAATCATCAGAGCATGTGACACGTTGACTTTCACCCAGTATGAAGAGGATACAGCAATTACCACTCATACAAATACAATGTGATTTATTGATTTGTTTAGCGTAACGGTTAATGTGTAGCTGGGACACAGCATGATGCAAGATATTTAATTCTATATAGATATTGTCGGTACATAAATATCCAAATTCAACCTGCTGCCTGAACATGCTGTTCAAAAATATCTTTACTTCAATTTTTACTGTGTGCCGTTTTCCAGTCAGTTCAATGACACATTCCACTGGTCAGTTCTGAGCATGATTGACTTTCTGTATTCCTCAACCTCACCTCTTGTTCAGTTAATAGGCGCTAGATGAGATCAGACAGGGGAGAGGCTATTGCCTCTCTGAGTCTCCCCTACAGCGGCGATGAAGAACCTAGCGAGTCAGACAAGTGGTTTTACAGTGGAAACTTAATCAGGATAAATGCTCTTGTGTAAGTGTCAGTAAGCATACATGTTTTTTATTATCTGCCTGAGTTTGACTCCTCTCAAAGCGAATTCTGTCATCTTTCTTTCTTAAAGGCAGCGCATACGGTACCCTGCTTAGTATGTTGGAGCTAAATCAGTCCCTACGTTCTACGGGAGGAGCCTGGAGCCCGGACTCACCCACCTGTTGCCCAGCAAAAGTCATTTGTCACTTTTTTTAAAATCTGACTTTTTTTTAAAAACAGACTGGATATTGTTTCTTGCCACAACCAACTTGAAGCCACTGCAATTGCAGCATCCATTCTGCAGATGTCGGACATTTTTAACGACGTGGACGTGGATATCCAGTCCAAACTCCGACTCTATCTAGAATGCTTTAGAGAACATAATAAAGAATGTCAGATGCACACACCTAGTCTTCTGAACGTGATGTAATAATAACATTTTACACCGAAGAGCGTACCGGCTGTACAATAACTTTAACATCGGTAACATTTTCAAGATGGATTACCCAATGTTAGCTCACTTGGTTTCCTTTGCCCGCATTGTGTTTTTCCCTCAGTGTTTTTCCCTGTATCCTGTAGTTTGTTTTTTTCTGAAGCACTGCCAGCGTAATGGCTCATTTGGTAGAGACATCATCATTCAAATTATGTTTTGACAGGACAGACTTAATGTGATCATTATTCTAATGGATTTTATGAGAAGGCTCTGATGTCCCCCTTTCTCCCTTAGTGAACTTAAATAGGGTGCAGGCTTTTTAGTCTACCTTTGCTGTACGGGGCAGTGTAGCGCACCAGGATTGTGTTGGAACAGATGGTCCCTGTGGTGAACAATATGACCCTTGAGTCCCTGAGTCAGAACTGCTCTAACTGCAGCCGTGTCGTAGTCCCGGAGCTCAACGTGGTGAAGGCTGTGTTGTTGGGTCTGGTGCTGGGTATCTTCATCATGTTTGGAGTTGTGGGAAACATCCTGGTGATTCTCTCGGTAGTCTGCCACAGACATCTTCGGACAGTCACGCACTATTTCATAGTCAACCTCGCTGTGGCAGACCTTCTCCTGAGCTCCACTGTGCTGCCTTTCTCGGCCATCTTCGAGATCCTGGACCGTTGGGTATTCGGACGGGTCTTTTGCAATGTTTGGGCAGCTGTGGACGTGCTGTGCTGCACGGCCTCCATCATGAGCCTCTGCGTGATTTCTGTGGACCGCTACATTGGCGTGAGCTACCCGCTACGCTACCCGACCATCATGACAGAGCGCCGGGCGCTGATGGCAGTGGTTTTTTTGTGGATGCTGTCTATCGTGATATCCATTGGCCCTTTGTTCGGCTGGAAGGAGCCGGCACCCGAGGACGAGTCCATCTGCAAGATCACCGAGGAGCCGGCCTACGCCATCTTCTCTGCCGTGGGCTCCTTCTACCTCCCTCTGGCCATCATACTGGTCATGTACTGCCGGGTTTACGTGGTAGCTCACAGAGAGAGCCAGGGTCTCAGGGAGGGCCACAAGACGGAGAAGTCGGACTCGGAGTGCGTGACTCTCAGGATACACCGGGGAAACGCAGTCGTGTCGGAGGACGAGGCCCTCCGAAGCCGCACGCACTTCGCCATGCGGCTGCTGAAGTTCTCGCGTGAGAAGAAGGCGGCCAAGACCTTGGGCATTGTGGTGGGCTGCTTCGTGCTGTGCTGGCTGCCCTTCTTCCTGGCGCTGCCCATCGGTGAGTAACTTCATGTGAACTCAACACAGTTGTGGAAATAGCTGTTCAAAAATTCTGATAAGTACAGGATGAAGTACCGGCTAATCAAACGTCTGTCATGTCATTATCGGTCATTATAGTCCTACCAGTGTTGAACAAGGTCATTTTCATCGGCTTATGTCATTTGTGTTATGAGAAGGTGGTTCGCTTGCTTTATAAAGTCATGATTTATCTTTGTTTAATTCAATAATTTAGTAAATTAGGAACAAGAACATACACATACACACACTCTTGAGCAAGACTACTTTTAGAAATACATTTTGTATAGATATTCATTCATTCTCTAGATTCATTCATTGATTCCTACTACAGCTGGAATTTTAAGTGCCGTTGAATGTAATCGATTGATGATGTTAATTGAATTGCTTTTCCAACGGAGCACAGATCAGCTACATTAATTCAGAAGAGCCTTGCGGCTTTAATGAGCAGCTGTAGTAAATGCTTTGACTCCATGGACCAGGTAACCACTTAGTCCTAGAACTCCCATTAGAGAAGCCTTCTATAAATAGGCGGTGTCTCTCGGCCAGCCTCAGCTCTCGCTCTCTCTCAGTAAACAAAAGGGCCGCAGTGGAACCCATTCAGACCAGCACATATTTCAAATCGCACACAATCGAATCGTGTGTGTGTGTGTGTCGAGTCTTTTTCTCTGTTGCCCTTTCCCCCTTTCAACCACCAACTCACTTTATCAATGCCATCACAGGAATGACAGAGAAAGTCATCACACGAGTGTCAAGGGCTGTTTTGATCGCTTCAAGGATGCCCGGGGTTGATGATGACAGGTTTGAAGAGAAATCACGCAGTGTGCCAACCACGCATGTGCTGTATGTAACAGCGTCCGTATGGAGGGAATGTGGGAAGGAAATCCAAACCAAGTATTACTGAGATATGGCAAACCTCATAGTCTCATGCTCATAAATATAGCTGCGACTGTTTAGCGGAGGGTTTTCCTGTTTGGATTCCTGTTCCCTTACTATGGCCGGCCTCCCTCTGAGGAAACTGAAGAATTCAAGGCTAACATCACAAGATGGACAGTCCTAGTTAAGATTGGTTAAGAAAGGAAACATTAAATGGCAGAAACAATTCTGCAGCTTTACGTCACCAATGCTGCGCTAGAAGTTTTATCACTGTTTGATTTGGTTTCTTAGGTCGAGCATTGTTTCATCAATCAAAATCAAAATTTTTAAAAAACCCAATAACAAAAGAAGCAAAACAATCACAGGAAGGAATTTGATCAGGTCAGACGTCTGAGAGAGGCGAGGCCTTTGTCTTAGCTCTGTGTTTATTTTACGAAACGGTTGGCTCTTCTTTGTCCTTGACGTCTCACAGGTCCTTCGCGACGACGTCGCTCAAATGAACGAAAGACAAATTATTAATAAAGATCTACGAGCTTTTTTTTTTTTCTCGCTTCGGTCTGGAATGGATTCGGCATCGGTTGTCAGAATTGCGTCTCAATAACATATCACTCGTGCGGTGGCAGTCACGGTATACGATACTTGGAGGTTTGTTGCAGGGCGAGAAGTGTGTTGTTCTTGTGTTTCCCAGCATGCGTCATTGGCTTTTTATGGATTTTGTATAACAATACATTTGTCTGAGTGACTGCAATAAAACCTTTTTTTTTCAAGTTTCACAAGTGAATCAATCAAGTGTACAACCAATAATAAATTGTTGTTTTTTTTGGGCACCGAGGGATAAAATGGATGAGCCGTACAGAGCGAGGTACAAAATGACCTGCTCGTCTGCAGTCTCTCGTGTTTGTGTCTCTGTCCGTCTCGAACATCACGATCTTGTTTTTTTTTTTCAAAATCCCGTGTTTAACTGTCTCCGACAGTCTGTCCAATAAAGGATTTCACATGACAGCCCCTTCCCTTCTATCTTTGAAGATAGATGTTCGGTTTTACAGCCTTCCAAGAAGTCAGCCATTTAATTATTTTAATGTGCCACTGGCAGCCCCTGGATATGTGAGGAGTCACCTACATCTACAATGACACCCGGGCCTGCATGTAATGTGCCTGTTAAGCTATTTTGTCTGGTTCATTATTAACGCTCCTGCTCACACTCTCTTCTGTGAATACTTCTACTAATCAAAAGCAACAGGATTTATGAATGCAAGTTTAATAAAAAATTATTAACCTTGAAGGCAATTTGGTAGCTACTCTGGAACGAAAACCGGATAAAACATTTTAACGTGATTCGAGTGGATCTAAACGACTGTGATCATAGGATGTTTTTCTCAATGGTTGCTGCACATGGGTTTCACATGAACTCACCATTAACTTTGAGGCAATAAACAGCGTAATAGCTTTCTATAGCATCCAAAATGGATTCTGTTATCCGTTCTAAAGTGCTGAAGTCTCATTCTGCTTAAACTCATGACATCAGCCCAGGAACTAAATTCGGGGTGTAAATGTTCTTATTGTTGTGTTGTTATCAACTCTGTGTCTCATGTCCATACAGGCTCCATCTTCCCTGCATACAGACCTTCAGACACTGTTTTCAAGATCACCTTCTGGCTGGGCTACTTCAACAGCTGCATCAACCCTATCATCTACCCATGCTCCAACCTGGAGTTTAAGAAGGCTTTTCAGAGTTTGCTAGGAATACACTGTCTGAGAGTCAATCCCAGACCGCATCATCATCTGAGTCCGGGTCAGAGTCAGGGCCAGAGCCATGGTCACCCCCTGACTCTGGGCCAGGACAGCAGAGGAGATCCCTCTCACCCCAGCCCCTCTTCCTCTGTTGTCTTGTCCAGGACCCCTTCCTCCAGGGACAGTAGAGAGTGGAAGGTCTTTTCTGGAAGTCCAGAAGGACCCGGACCAGCCCAGACTAGCAGGGCTAAAGTGGCCAAACTCTGTAGTAAGAGCCTCCAGAGGACCTGCTGCTGCATCCTTAGTGATGGGACACCCTTCCAGGAATCTAACCATGTCCAGCCCTCTTCAGTTGGAAACCTTCCCACCATTAAGATCCACCAACTATCACTTAGTGAGAACGGAGAGCCTGTTTGACGACTGTTATTTATGCTTCTTCCTTGAGTCACGATCCACCCTCAAGGTCCTGCGAAGTTTATAGGAAGGAGATTATGTTACTTTGCTCTGTTAAAGAGACTTACACCAATGAACCAACAATGGCTTGTGAAAATGGTAAATGTATCACTGAAATATCTTGAAAATCTATTCTGACTGCACTCACAGGTTAGGAGTGATCTGACAGCTGGAGCAAGCTGGCACAAGCAGCTCTTTCAGGCTGATTTTAGGCTGCAAAGCTCTTTTAGGCTGAAATACCTCTTTAGATGTCTTTTCAAATCATTAAAATTAATCCTTTTTGTCATATTTTTAGAGAGGTTTCATAATGAATTTTGAGAGATTTGGTGGGATTAACAAAGATAGAAGATGTTAGAGGGTTGTGGACGCATTCCCAGAAATGGACCAAAATATTTGTTTCATGTTTACAAATTTTATACTACAGATGGATATTATAAATGCATAAAACATGTAAATAAGTACATTATCATGTATATTGCACGACGTCAACAAATGTCCAAAAATGATTGTCTTTCCTTGTCTTCACAATATGACTAACACTTCCTGTTGTCAGAATTGTGTTTGTGTACCACTCTGTCCACACTAGGAACCCAGGAAGCTTGCATTCTTCCATGTCCCGTTATAATATACAGTTTGTTGATTCACTAACTAAATACTACCCAAAAAAAAGTTCTATTTAGCTATCAACATTCCCACAATTTCACTTACCTCTTAGCACTGCCAGATGGATGTATTAATATACTTATGTGGCATTTTAAATGACCTTGTGGTTTCCAACCTCAATCCTGTCTGGCCCCCAAGCCTCTTAAAAATCCACCAGATTTAGAGATGCCAAATTCAGTCCTGCAGGGTCTCAAGCATTCTTCTTTCTGGCAACATTCTTTGCTTCTGTCATTTTTAGTTGCCGTCCACATGCACTCTCGCATACGAGCGCACACATAGAAATAGTTTAAACACTGTTTACCAATAAATGGGTGATGTAAACTCTCCCTTGTGTTCTTAGTGGTGCTCTTAACAGCTGAGGGTCTAGTATGTTTAGTATGGGTACAGGAACGCAAAGTGTCATGTGTTTATGACGAGACGTGAAAAGGCAAAAGGACACAGTATTGATTTTTCATGACGTTAAATCTGTCGTGAAACGCTGTACTCCCTTTATAAGTCTGAGAGAAATAGATACAGCTGGCATCGTTAAGCATTAAATTCTAGCTATCTCTAACAAGACCTTGGAGTGGAGCTGACAGCTATTTTTTGAGGGGAGGGGCCAGAAACGCCGCCAGCACTGTGCCTGTCCCCATTGTCATTGACTGGCAAGTCTGTGGACCTGTAAATCACACCATCTCCATGCAGATGCAATTAGGAGGGAGGCCACCAGACACAGTCATCAAACTACAGATGGTACTGGTGACCTAACCCAACCCCGGCTTAAAAATAGAAAATGATACAATAACAAATGAAACCTACGCCAATGAATACCTGTGTGCTATGCTTCTTAAAGCTCGGTCATCTTTGATCTGTAATGCATTGTAATGGGTCTTCAGCTCTGCAGGAGTCAGATCAGAAAAGAACACGTATGCCCTGCTTATGTTTAACTTACACTTGGTGGTTTTATTCGACACAATCCAATTTTTATGAACTCATGATGATAGTTATTATTAGGGCTAAGTTAGCTTCCATGTTCCCCCAGTATCCATTGTTATGATTTTCTTCTGAAACTAAAGACGCAAACTGTTGACCCTATCTGACTGAAATGAATCCTGTATAACAATCTCAGTTGACGGGAATAGCTTTGATTTGGCACTGAATTGTACAAATGTACAAGATGACATCATTTCAGATCAGTTCTGTTACTGTCAGAGATAAAGAGGAGCCAGACAAAGGGGGGAATGTGCTCAGAATAATAGCAGTGACTGTCTTTCAGGGGATTGAATTCATGGCTCGTCGTGTCAAACAGTCCCCCTCCGTCAAGTGTTTTGACAGAACATTTTTTTAAGCTCTCTGTCAGTGAGTGAAGAAATTGACACAATGCTCCCCCTGCTCTAGTTTAATCAGTGTACCCATCAAGCCAAGTTCTAACGGGACAACTGTCAACCAGCCGCAGAGCACTACTCCACCTAATGACAAAACGTTCATTGATGCAAGTATTCACTGTGATGAAACTGAGACTAGCACAGTTCATTTTACTGAACTCTCCCCGTGGGAGAACTGTACGAGGCTGAAGTTAGCTCCTTATTTGTAGCTCTTTATTAAACAATTCCAATCCACCTTAAAAAATATGAGGTGGCTCCTTATTCACTGGCTTCTTGTTGACGGAGCTAAACTCAGCTCTTTCAATTTAGCAGTTTATTTAATCATTTGTTTTCTATTAGAGAGCCTCATTATGCCAGCCAGTATCACAGCCTCTTGTTTAGCCTCTTGTTACACAAATGAATAGTTAATTAAATGAATAATTATTAAATCTAAAAGTGAAATAAAAATAGTGAAATTAGAGTATTTCCTAATTTACGCACAATATAATTAATTGAATTTGTTTTCATATTGTTTGTGTGAGTACTTTGTTGATGTTTCACTAAAAACGATCTGTGATACTGTCTGCTCATAATGAGGCTCTGACAGAAAACGAGCTGTGAATAAGGAGAGAACTTCAGCCTGGTGAGAAACTACAGAAGGGCTGCTCAATGGATAAAGGTATTAGCCGCGTCTCGACGTCGCCACCCAGTGGCTACATGCCTCTCTGTATTCCTCTTCACATCAGTTCTATCCGTGATCTATCGGCATATCTCCGAGGGACACGGTGACTTTGCTAAAATACTTGAAATTATGTTTCCAACTCTTCTGGATATGGTCCTAAAGTCCTTAGTTGTCCCGTAATTCATCTGTACAAACGACTCAAGCATATGCTTCCGTTTCCATTTTTATTTTTTTTAATCCATTGAATTCAACACAGATAGGATTGAATGCTGTCAGGACCTATGATTTCCCTCCAAATCCTGGTAGCCTACAAAACATACAGAATCAAGAGTATAACACTAGATGGGAGAGGGGCAACAACAGTGCTTAACATCAAAACTCAAAAACCATCACCAAGTAACCTCCCCATTTGCAGTTCACTTCACATACTAGCTTGGCATACAAACCTACACTTGACAAGGCAATGGCAGAACAGTTTGCTTTACAGCATGTAGCAGGCGGGTCATACGGAGCGCTTCTCACAGCGCTGCATAACTAATGACCCGTTGTGGTTTTGGTGTACATCACTACTACCTCTGAAGAATTTGGTGTGGACAATGTTCAGGTAAAGTAAAGGAGCGGGGGAAGGAGAATCGGATATCTGAATGTCATTCACAACACTAACAGGACTTCGAGGAGGTGCTAATCTAAAGAACGATATGACCCGAGAACAATGGACACATCATCAGCACACTGTAATGGATGTCATATACAAACAGAAGCACTTTTCATCAGGTTTTCAAAGCCTAAGGTTACAACTCTTTAAAGAACCTTCATAGATGCATGACTCTTACAGTGTGCTATCAATATCTTATAGAACAGGCAGGCAAGTAAGTTATGTTTAACAAACATCCTTAACATATCAATACATACACGTCCAATACAAATAAAAGTTGCGACCTCGCATACGTATTCGCCGCGTGGATCGTTTCGGGTGTGAAACGGACTACATGGAGACACGGTAACCCTTGCCCCACTGCTGTGGTTATTACAAAGCTTTATCGTAGTGTTGAAGTGAAGATAGGAGAAAACACACCACCGTCTGCACATACACAGCAATGGTCGAATAGCACCAGGTGCAGAGGTTGTCGGCGGAGTCCTGTCCCGCTCTACGCTGTCTGTCAGCATCGGTAACAATAAACAGCGGCGCGATAATTGGAAAGCTTGTTGTCCTGGCAACCGCCTAACAAACTTCAGTAGAAAAGGGTGAAATGAGGCGAAAGGTTTTATGCGTCTCTGAACCCTTATGTCCTTTTTTCCCCCCAAAGTTTCCCATATTAAGGGCGGATTTAAATGAGAGGTTTAACCCTAAAATACCCTTTCTGTTCCTTTCAGTGCAGTCCAACGTGAATATCTCGGAGCTAACGTCTAACCGTAGCTCAACAATTTGTTTTCAAATAACAAAACATCACAAAGATTTTAAAAAACAAAAAAAGAAAGTGCAACTATGAGACAAAAAGGAAGACTGAAGTGAATTGTTCAGTTAAATGTGTAGTGTCAAAACACACAGTATATTGTAATCCAGAAAAGTCAAATACTGCAAACTGACTTTAAGAGAGTAAAAGTGTTCAGAGTTCCAGCAACATTATTCTACAGCATAAAGGAAACAACAATTTACTGTCGATTGACAATGGTAGCATAGCACCAGCACATTCTAGTTAATGTCTGGGAAATGAAATGGACCAGAGAGAAATCGTAAACATGTTGTGCTGTTAAAATGCCTGCTCATAAAATGTATCACTTATTGGACCCAAGGGTCAGGTTTCAAATATGTACAGTTAAATCATATTAAAAATGTAAACAAATGTAAACAATGCATCAATTATCACAATGACATGGACTTAAAAAAAAAAAAAAAAAATCTGAAACCATCTCAATTCACTTGACTCTTCCTTGAAAATGGAAATGGAATATGGCAGGAAAGAACAAATGAAATGGAAATAGTGCTCCCTTTTTGCACGAGGTGACATAGCAGTGTGTTCATGAATATGGATGGAGTGTATTGGGGGTGGGGGGGGTGCAGGAGAGTCGGAGCAACAACAGAGGCTGTCGCAGGGACCAAGTGAGAAGTGACAGTGGTTAAAATGGCCGCTGGTCCCAAGTTGCTCTGCAC
>OMKK01044632.1:28852-52489 GCA_900302305.1 Polymixia japonica
CCAAGTTGCTCTGCACCTCGACTCGGCTGACGGGAGAGCTTAGCCGAGGCTGGTGATGTTGGCTCTTCCACCGGGGGGAGCCACGATGCGCTGGGTGGTACGGCGGGGAATGTTGTCATCGACTTGGGCCCCTAAAAATAAACAGACATTACGTCCCAGGGTTTGTAATTAAAGGCTTCTGCAGCAACAGCCTAACAGCTGGCGTTACCGTTATACAGTCAAGTCGGTGTCTGGGAATGCCAGGTGACGCATGCAAGGCGGGCAACGTGGGGCAACAGTAGCTTGTGCTTGCACTTACCAGACAGGCTGAAGCCAGACTGGTGAAGGTTGCGCACCGGCTGGGGAGCCTGCTGCTGTTGCTGCTGCTGCTGCTGCTTGGCGGGGGAGGTCTTCACCGAGGACACTGTGGACATCACCTTGGGGGTCACGGTCACCTCGCACACCGGCCCGTCGTACTGGCCCCTAGGAACCCCCCGCAGCTCTGTCAGCTGGACAAACACACCCCGTCAGTCAGCCTCTGCCAGTGTTTTGACATCCAACATCTGCGGGGTTGGGCGCCGCTTACCAGTGAACCGTGACACATCTGGTTAGCGATATCATTTCTCCACAGCTGGAGCGCTATCCCTAGGAGGTTGACTTGATTACAGCGGAGAGACTCACCCTGCTGCGGGCCTTTATCCTTTTGTACACGTTGTCGGGGAAGGGCTTGCGGCTGATGTAGCGTCCGCAGCCCTCTGTGGTGTGAAGGGTACCCTCCTCCAGCACGATCTTGCCCTGGCTGATCACCACCAGAGGTCCCCCGCGCACCTCGGTGCCCTCGAAGATGTTATACTCCACAGCCTGGGGGAGACAGAAGGGCGCTGGTGAGAAGGAAGAATGCTACCCGAGATCAAGATGCAAAGAGGGGGGGGGGTTGTCAGGGCTCTGTGAAACTGGTGTAAACGTACAATGAAAACTATTTCAAAACATCGACATTGACAAATATGAAGAGACACTCACAGCCTGTTCCCAAAGGTCTGACTGAAAAGATACTTGTTTTTTTCCATCAACTTTCCTACACTCCCTGTTCAACAGACTAACACACTTGGGAGTGTCAAAGATTTTTTTTCTGATGATCCATCAAGCAAAATTACAGGGTAGAAAACATCTAAGACTACGGTAACACTTATTGTTCAGTGCAACTTTTACCATCCATTCACGCCATAGCATGGGAAGTGTCAGGTGTGGACGGACATACAAAAAACTGTTTAGCGGGGGGAAAAAAGCAGCGCAGCCCCGGATTTAAATAAATACAGCCATGGGGGTTGTATAACAGGGAAAGTGTGGACGTACAGCGATATAAGAATTCAGTTGAAGTGCCAGGCGTTGCCGTAACCTATGACACAGAGAGTGTTTAAAGCTAGCGTGGGCTAGTGTCAGGACAGGCAGGTAACTCAGTTTAATGCCCCACCAGGTTGTGGCTCTTGGCCGAGAGGATCTTGGTGATATCCGGGTCCCACAGCACCAGGTCGGCATCAGAGCCCACGGCGATGCGACCCTTGCGGGGGTACAGGTTGAAGATCTTGGCCGCGTTCGTGCTGGTCACCGCCACAAACTGGTTCTCGTCCATCTTTCCAGACACCTTGCGGGAGAGAGGGACAAGGGTTTTGCGCGCCGTAGGTAGACACACAGACCAGTATACGTGGCGATTTGTCTTAGTGTACCTAAAGCTGAGAACATTGCACAAAAATAAAGTGGGCTTGTCCCCTCACCACGCATTTGTCCCAGATGAGGGACATCCTCTCCTCAGTGCCGTTGGTGCCCTCTGGGATGAGGGTGAAGTTGTCTTTGCCGACTGCACGCTGAGAGGTCTGGAAAGTGCAGTGAGCGCTACCGGTCACCTGCAGGTCCCCACTAGACAGAGAAAACCAGAGGACTAAGAGAACATGCTTCCATTTTATGTTATTTTATTTCCCCCCCGTGAAGTGTACTGTGATTATTTCTCTGTCTGCGTGGTACAAAGAACACTTAAAAAAAAAAAATGCAGTCACAATAAAGGAGGAATGAAATAGAGGTGGGACGCAAATAAAATGTAGCCCACATCAGTAGCACATTTACTACTGTGTCCCCGGCTATATTTAGGCCCCCGGCATGGAGGAACCTACCAGGAGAGAAGAGAGTTGAGGTAGTCGGGGGTGGTGGGATCAGGGCTGAGGGGCGGGGAGGTGACGAAGGCTGCTGCCTTGGCCCAGTTCTTGCTCCAGTAATGGGTGCCGTCTGTGCCTAAGCTGGCAGATATGGGCTCTCCGTAAACCACAGCACCTAGAGGAGCGCACAGGACAACGTCCACGTCAACACAGGCCGTTCAGATTCAGAGAAAATGTGCTGTAGGAAAAAAAGTAAAACGACCTCACCCTTTTTCCTGGCGTGGGCAATGACATCAGCGGCACTCTTGCTCATCACCTTGGTGATGTAGAGGGGGCAGTTTGTCTGATTGGCTATGGTGACGGAACGATTGACGGCCTCCGCTTCCACCTGCGGAACAGGTGCAGAGATCACACCAGGCACACAGATCAGAGCAAACGCAAGACTGGCTGACAGCCTCGCTGCTGGTCCAGACACTGCCACGTTCTCGGGGTATTATGGACACAATCTACTGGTTGTTATTCACTGTTCATTCCAAAACTATTAATACGTTGCATATATCATCATGTGGCCCTTTCTCGTAATGTTGGAAAACAAACCTTGTTTGTTTGAAGGTCATGAAGTCAAGGCCAGTCTTACCTCCTCTGGACGGCTGAGCACATGACCCTCAGGCCCAGTGATACCCAGCTCCAGAATCCGGCGCTGCTCCTAAAACCCCATGTAAAAACATTGTTATAAAAAAAAAAAAAACAGACAAAAAACATCCAAGAGGCAAGAACGGGTAAGACGGGACCGACTTATTTTACCTCAGCAATGATGTCTCCATTCTCAGCATGCACCTGAGCAATGGCTCCCAGGTCTCTGATGACACTGAACACCTCGTACATCTATGGGATGATAGAGGCTCGTCATGACATAGGTCTGGCATCCAGTCCAAAAGACAGCCAAGCAGCCCCAAAGCAATATGCTGAGACAGACACCTCAATACAGCGCCCACTGCCCACTAATACAGATACATGAGCCAAGCCTACCTCAGAGTCAGAAAGTTGGAAAACATCCTTATAAGCCAAATAGACCAGGAAAGAGTTGACACCTGAAGATAGAAAACAGCGCAAGGGCCGAAGTAAAGAGAGCAAAAAGAGGGTAAACCCTGAACCCAGAGGAATGTGAAATCAGAAGGATACAAATCACAAACGTTAAGAGTTATTGTTGTCTGCTTCATGCAAAGGGACTGCTTTTTGCACCCTTGCGATTTCAGAATTGGGGAAACCTAATGATTTTCTTGAGTACAATATCAACAGTTTGTACATGCATGCAGGCAGGGTGCTTGCGTCGTCTCGGTGAGAACAACAGAGCAGACTACATCATTTTAATTCCATTTGTCAGCCATGTTTGCGATCTAAAAGAATCAACTGATCTCAAGCTGATGTCACGACTACTGCAAACGGGCTCGAGTTGGAAAGAGACATTTAATTAGAGAAATTAGAGCAAGATGCCAGAGACACAACACTGTTCCACTGGTCAGCAGTAGCAGTAGCAGCAGGGGCAGTGCCTTGGGTCACGTCTTTCAGCGGGGCTAGCCGATTGGGATCAGCGCAACTATGTCGGTTCTGCAAAAATGAGCCGAGACTGCATACCGTGGTCCTTCACCAGGCTCTCCATCTCTTCTTGAATGCCCTTGTGCCACTCGGTGATGTCCACGTGCAGAGAGTAGTCGCAGCAGGACTTGCCGTCAGCCCACTCCCTCCACTGGTTGAACGCGGCAATCAAGCCAACACCAGGCTCTGGCACCACATGGTCAACTATAAACAGAAACAGGCAGGTGGGCGCTGGCGTGCACGAACAACTGTGCAATTAGATCACATGCTTGACGACGTGCACAGTCGGGTTCATGATCATACTCGCAACAGGACTTCTGTGTTTTGTAAGCTAGTTGAAAACGCTTGTGCGGAAATAATACTGCTTTGTTGAGTCAACTTTATTTCAAAAGTTAATCGCAATATGTTGTGGTACGTACTGATCATGGTCGTCCCACCGGCTAGGGCTGCCCGGGTGCCCTGGTAGAAGTCATCAGCTGCAACCATGCCTCGGTCAGGCATCTGGAAGCGGGTGTGCACGTCTATGCCCCCAGGCATCACCATTCTCCCATGGGCCTCGATGATCTTCACCCCCCCGGGAACAATCAGGTTTTCTCCAATTTGCCTGAGGGAGAGGGATGAAAGAAAAAGCTGAAAAGAGAGGCATTCGGGAATGACTAAAGGAAATGTGATCAACAAGGCATTCTAGATTCCAAACTCAGTCCATTTGAGTTCGCTGTTGTCATGGAGATACCTCTGCCATCTCCGTCAGATTCTGCCACTAATAAGGTTGGTGCTTGCATTTTTAATAGCCCACTTGAATTACTTTGCAAGGATCCCAAACTTTTTCAACTCAAAAGTTCTGGACAATGAAACAAAAGACGTGTGAACTTACTTGATAACTCCATCCTCCATGTAGATGTCGGCCAGAAAGGACTGATCATCGTTCACTATCTTCGCCCCTTTGACAAGGAGACGGTCACTCTGGAGAAAGCATTTCACGTCATCCACAAATCTAGAATGGTAACCATCTACAATAGAGTTCCAGGGCTAAAAATAAATGTACTATACTCCCCAGACACAATTTACCAACATTTGGCTGGTTTGGCTGGTTAATTTCCAACCCTGTGGAGTATTATCGTAATGAGTATTTAAAAAGGCCTTTGTGAAAACAGGATGAATCCCACTGAGGCTGTGAAACTGCCATATTGATCATGCCTGCGCGGCCCCTGAATAGAAAGTCCTATAGCCCTGGCAATCATTCATCAGCATTCATCCCGTGGGATAGGTAAGAGGATGATTAGGTCTACCCTATGCGATTCATTCAGGTTTAGCAGACAATAGGAGAGTTAACATTGCTTAATGGAGGACCCGGAATAGGAGCAAGAGCTCTTACCACAAATAGCTCCATCTAAATGATAGGGAAGGAGAGCATACTAGATTGACTTGCATCTCCTGTGGCCATCCTAGAGGTCTCTGGAGAAAGTGGGGATGACTAACAAAGACAAAGGAAGTTTACTTCAAGTCCAACAGGAAGAACATGTAGTTACTAATGGCTAGAGTGGGTGAACACACTGAAAGGGAATACATTAGGTCCATAAGACCTGGTTGTATTGACGTGATCTAACAGGCCATTATGCTCCTAAGTGGGTCATATAAACTAAACTGCTTTCCGTATGCGAGTGGTCAAAGTAACGGTAAATTAAAGTAAATTATCAGTTGTAGGGACAGAGACCAATATGGCAGTTTCAGGGTGCACATTTGGGGTTCTTAAAATGTCATGTAGGCTACATTAGCCTAACAATGTCACCCAAACATCCCCATATTTCTGAAGTGTTTAATTGATCTGTTGTTAAAATGTCAGGATTAAATGTAGGCTTCTTCTCCCTGTCATGGTTAAAGGCAGTATGGATTACATCTACATAGTCTATAACTATAAAATTGAAAAACAAAAAAAATCCACCAAATATCTAGCTAGCTGAGGCTACCAAAAATGCAAGTAGTAGATTTGTACTAAATAAACACACCACAGTATTACAGCTAACTAAGCTAAGGCAAAAAAACTTGAACATATTGCCAAATCAAACAAATAAGTTGCTTGCTTTAAAATATCATAATTAATTATGCAACAAACAAGCAAGTATCTGCTGTTAAAGACATAGTGATGAATGCTTTAGATCGTGTTTATGGTTAGAATACTTAAGTGTTCGCTTGTTTAGTGTTACCACCACAATTTAATCTGTTAAGCAAGGTGAGATGATCCAGAGTGGAAAAAGGAACCTATGATGATGAGCCACCTCATCACTATGACTTGACTATGCCGACATTGGCCCAGGGCTTCGTTGTCAGAAGCACTGCCAGCATTCCTCCCTCGGGGCCAGGTGAGCTGAATTAATCTATTAATGGTAGTTTAGACCATAGTCTAAACGTTGTGCTCTATTAGAGACTGGGCAGACTGGGCAAATGTGTGCCTACATTCCAAACTAAGACCTGGTATCTCTGTATGTCTGAGACCCTGGGCGCTGGTGAGGAAATGGGTGTTCTCTGTATGTTATGTCAGGGGCTTAGAGATGATAGTACCATCTCTATCTGACAGCTGCCTTGCAAACTGCCTATGCACAATACAACAGGCTGCACGAACTAGGCCATTTACTTTCACTAAATAAGTGGGTGTCGTGTAATTATCCACAGTGATGAAGCACTTTATTATATTATCTATATGCTTCTGTACTCTGGCTATTAAAGCCTCATGCTCGAACCTCAGGGCAGCTGGCTTGGTGGGTGTTGTCCGATGACCTACTTCGCAAAAGTGGTTGCGGCTCTTTGAACCATCACGTCCAACTGTAAGACCTAAATGTCGTGCGTTTTGGTTAAGCGGATGGACAACAGTGCGTAACGTTACGAGAATTCATCTTAAACGAAGCAACGTTTTAACAGTATTTCACAGAATCGAGGCGTATTTCGAGCCTATTCCCTATTCCACCAGCTTTTAGTTGAGATGTCTTTTATAGCAGAGCAAATGACAGCTCAACTAATGAGAAGAGATGACGGGATGAGACTGAAGGAACCTGCTCCAGCTACACCCACCGCTACAAGCCGAGGATGCTGAGGATGCTGACAGGGAGACTGGGGGGGACAAGGACAACATGTCAAGAGCCAGGCGAGCAAAACCTAGACGTCACGGTATTAACGTAACGCTGATGGATCGAGGCTAGCTTGAACTTTGCATTGTTACATTGAACAATAATAATAATACAAAGACCGACGACTAACAATGGCTGAGGAGCTTGCTGCTGCCTGCTTATGTATATATATCTTTGTTCATTACAGCAGTCAGTGAATGAGCAGGACAGTTTAGCGGCGACTAGCTAGCGGTCTAATCCTGTAGCTGGTCAACATCAACAGCAAACAATCTCCCAAATACAAAAAAGAAAAACGAGGACGTTTCCTGTAATTACGCGATACTTACCGTGATTCGTGGAATGTTTTTCTTTCCCTGGTAACCCGACATTTTGACGATCCCTCAAGACACAGCTGTCCCCCTCGCCTCTCTGGCTAACGCTAGCTAGCAAGACTGAAAAGACGTCAGCTACCAGTGAAAGGAATGGACGCTCTCTGCTTGTTGACCAGTCGACGCCCTGGGCGAGTCGGTTCTCTTGCTAACGATTTTTTTTTTTGTCGAATGACAATTTGCACAGCGCAACTAACGTTAGCTAGCGTTAATTAAAGCTTTGAGCCAACGCTCCGGTGCCAGGCTTTACTAGACCAGGTCCCTGAAGACCAGACAGCGCCGACAGCATAAGAGCCACAAAAACAACCGCGCATGCGTAGTGCCCCGCCCTGCTTCAGATAGATCTACGTTTTCTTTGATCTTTTCGGCTCATTTGGGTGACAGGTTATCTCGCCTGCCCAAAATTGACTCACTCAGACCAGTGTGAGGTGAATTTACACATGGTAGTGTTTATAGATAAACAAATCATAACGAGGGATCTTTGAAATTCAGATGCAAACTCTGAATAGTAGCCTAAAGTAAATGTTGTCTTTTCACTGCCCAGTCCCAGAGGTGGGGACCAAGCCACTATTGCTTGAGTCACAAATAAGTCAGAAGCCATAGGGTCCAAGTCACAGGGAAGTTTCAAGTCACAGTAAAGCAAGCCAAGTCCCAATCAAGTCACAAGAAAGGTTAAGTCAAGTTAAATTCAGTACTAATCTATATTTATGTCAGTAAATCTAAAAAATGTTCTTCCATATGTAGTACGATTTAACCATGCAAAATGAGGCTATAGAGTACCACTCTCCTCATATATATGTCTTATGAGACATTGATCCAGCAAAAAAATGCTAACTGGTATGGAGCTGGACAATGAAAAATGAAATATCAAGATTTGCTTACACATCTAGCAAACAATTATTGTGACTTCATCTTGAGTCATCATACCTCGAGCCACAAGTAAGTGTCAAGTCATGAAATACAAGTCTAAGTCAAGTCTCAAGTAATTTACATATTTCCCAAGTGAGTCATAAGTCATCAAATTTGGGCCTTGTGTCCGCATGATTTGTGATAACTCATCCATCTGTAAAATGACTTTCAAACCATGGTCCTTAATTAGATTAAGAATTGATTTGTTCTCCTGAGCAGTAACACAATTCAAACCAATCTTATGCTGTCCATTTCCTCGTGTTAGAAAGGACAGTGGAAGCTGGAGAAAATAACCCCTGCACTTTTGCTCCAGGCACATCGAAAATCTAATATTTTATGTTGATATTTCATTCTGCTTTTAAATTACTTTTAAATTAAAACAATTACTCAGTGATTGAAAAAAAAGTATTTAAAACACTGTTTTTACATTTTACATTTTAATGTTAGTTTTCAATTATGATGACAATATCTTAACACAACTTCCCACTCTTTCTACTTAGTTCTATCACTGCTTGAATGAACAAGATAATACTTGAATAACACTTGAGATTTCTAAGGGCCCTGCCCTTCATATGAACAAGCAATGTTTGGTCTATTTTTAATAAAAATTAAAAATTAGCAATAACAACGTACATATGATTAAAATGATAAATCTCACCTCTTAGATGCAGCATAATAAATCTAGACTAAAATGCGCTAGTACCAAGTTGAAAGGCATGCAAACAATCCAGATTAGGGGCAATCAAAACTTCCAACACACGCACATAATATCCTCATCCCTCCTTTTCCCTGAAACACTGCATTATAGAGGTGGATGGCAGTGTCTTAGCGACACATTTTGTGTATAGGACCAAATCAAACATTGTGATTTATTTATTTTACCTAATTTTAATTTACTGTGATATATAAAAAACTAAAACTAATTTCTATCCTTAGCCATCTAATTTATCCTAGCTGTATGAATTTCCTTTGTTTTACATCATATTCATTGAAACGACTGTACAGTGTAATCTAAGGTAAAAGTCAGATGAAATTCTTTTACATGAGTCCCCCAGAAATGTCTTCCTATATGATGGTCATTTCAGTTCAGCAGTTATCAAATGGCAGCTGTAAAAACAAACAAACAAAAAAAACAACAACTGCAAAAACAAACATTACTTACACTGCCACAATGCATAAAATACACTATGCATGGAAATCATAAGAACGCTAAACAAATTATACAATGTCACAATGTATATAAATTACATGGGGCAGGTCACAGCTAGGCTTGGGCGATTAAACAATATTATCGTGACACACGATATTGCTAGACCACGATAATCGTCCTCCAGCAGTTACGAAATGGTATTCATAAAATACTGAATTAAACTGAATTGCCCTCCTGGGATTAATAAAGTTGTCTGAACTGAACTGAACTGAATAAATACAAATTCGCTCATTACTTCACTGTTGTTGGTTCTTGTTCTAGTCAACTTTTGGTCCACACCATTTGCACGCCGGCGGACGCCTCGGCGAGTGAGCACACCATTTAAAAGCCGGTCATACATCGGATAATTTCCTCGGCATGAGCGGCGATAGAGTCAGCGGAGCAGCTGATAGGGCAATGCTGTATTTTGTTTACTACGTCGCCACAGCCAGCGGATTCTGCTCTATTTGAAAGGCGGACTCCTCCCACGCCCGTCATAGCTGCTCGCCGAAATATCCCCCGGCGGTATGAAAAGGGGCGGAGCGGACCCAGTCTCTCTCTTGCTCTAAGCCTCATTGGCGCCTTTTTGTTTGTAGCCAATCAAAACAAACTCAAACAATATGTAATTTAGGTTCCTATACGCACTACATAATTTGTAACTTTTGTCGGAAATACGTCAACTCTGGTAAAAGAAAGAAAAACGCTAATGCACCTATTTGGCGTTTCTTTGGTTATAAACCAAACAAGAACGGAAAGCCAGATAATTTGCATGAAGTGACATGTGCTTTGCTATAAAAAGGTTGGCACAAAAGATGGAAACACCACCAACCTCTGCTCCCATCTTAAAAATCACCATCCAGCAGAATTCGCAAGACTGCCGTCAACTCCCTCCACGAAGAGCAGCCATCCTAAAACTCCCTGTGAGGTGTTGAACCAACCCTCAATCATCGGGTCGTTCGCTAAATCGAACAAAAATAAGCGTGACAGTCAACGGTGGCGAGACTGTACCAGAGCAGTAACTAGGTACCTTGCGAAAGAAAAAAATCCATACAGTTGAGAAGGCCAGTTTCAATGAAATGCTGAATACGCTGGATCTTGGTACTATGAATTACCAAGCCAAGCTTACAATGGGCGTATAGTAGGAAAGGATGGGGAATTTTATTTTATTCGGGCTTTAGGAAATTTACGAGAAAAACGAAAATTGAATTTATGAAACCAATGCATTGAAGGATTTCATAAGGACTTCAGTCTTTATAAAGAACTGTCCCACCCGATGGGTATCAAAACAGAAGATGGTGGATAGAATACTAGAACAGGCACAATCCATCAAGTGCGTCTTCGCCAAAGAACGAAGGCCACCCGCTACTCTCACTTGGCAGGAAGACGCTGTGCTCAAAAGCCTGAATGCCAGGCTAAAGCCTGTTGCCAAATTCAGACATTTTATCTGGGGAGGATTACGTGACAGTGTCATCACTGTTGTCTATTGGAGAATAAGGTGCTGGTGGTTTCAAGAGATGAGGATGCATTAACAGCGGAGATAAAAACTGGTATCCTGGCCAAACTCCTCTCACAATAGGAGAGCGACCCTATCCAACAACTAATCCGCACCACCGCCTTTGTGGAGCCCCGTTACCGTGGAGAGCACAACCGCAACATTCAAGCAACCCAGGCCTGGGTAAAAGAAGACATGACAAGCCTACGTCGAAGGGTTCATTCACGTGAGAGTGGAGCCGGAGGAAGAAGAAGTGCAAGTTGCTGTTCCTGCGAAAAGGACGTCTCTGGGCGGGCTGCACGGGAAAAGGAAAAACTACGTCATCTGCATCCCTGACCACGGAGGAGAGGGATGAAATCACAAGGTATCTGAGGGAGGATGTTATCGACGGTGAGGAGGATCCGATAACGTGGTGGAAAATAAGGGAGCAGCGCTTCCCCATTATGGCTAAACTTGTCTGCAAGTACCTGTGTGTAACCACCAGCACCGCCTCAGAGCAGGTTTTGAGTACAGCAGGTAACATTGTAACTCCCTTGCGTGCGCTCTTGAATCGCGATGAGGTGGACATGTTTGTTTTTCTAGCAAAGAATGCATAAAAAGGCAAATGTGCTATTTGTATTGTATTTGTAAATTGTTTAGGGTATTCTGATTAGAGAACACAAGCCGCTGCCACGCTTGGTTTAGCAGATCAATTAGACGCCAAAGTTATTTACTTTTTTTTGTTATTTATGTAGATTAATGTTAATAATAACAACTTAATAATTATTCATGTTACTGAGTTCTATTTGTGACATGACACGTTAAACTGATAAACACGTTAACACGTTAAACTGAACTGTCATAGAACTTACTGAATAAATAAGTTCTATTCACGAATGATCTGACTCACTGATCTCAGCTGATGGTGTCAACAGTTTGCCTGTGGAGGCCCATAACTTACTCTTACTGTAGGGAAATGTATCTTGTGTAAAATAGCACTCAATGTGCTACCCTATAGGCTTGTGTGGGTATTGCAACATGCCGTTTCAGTTTATTTTAAGTCATATCGTCAGTAGGGGAATTTCAATATCGCCCAAGCCTAGTCACAGCTTTATTTTTTCACATTTATTTAAATATTTCCATATGTCAGACAATTAAAAAAAGTCTAAGATAACTCACCAATGTGCAGTGGTGAAAGATATACATATTTGGCACTTGACCATAATTGTTGTATTGTATGTTAATGAAAAAGATATGTAGGCGAAACGAAATAAAAATATCATATAGCATGATAAATTGTCATCCAGCCTAATTTCCATTCTCATAGTATCAGTACATTTTGGAGCTCCACACAGAATAATGTTTAAGCCTCAGCCTTCAAAAAAAATGAAGCTTTTAAAACAACTCCAGCAAGTTAATATTACACAACTTCTGTAAAACTATAACCCACTGTGCAGCAGTTGTTCTGGCTCCCAATAACTGTGCCATGAATATTGAGCTCATAAGAAGTCAATGGAAATAAAAGTCCCTTCTACTCCCAAAGAATTATTGAATTATTTTGTATGGCAAATATGACGCGTATTTTTCATTCAAGCACTCTGCCCACTGGGACCAATAATATAGCTGGTCTCATTTTAGCAATACGTTGACTTGGGAGTAGGCTGTCTGCTTTCTCACATCAAAACATCTGTCAAAAAAACCCATAAAATCCCAAACCCTCAAGCCAACTGCCATAAAATCCTAGCCACTTATTTTTGTTGTATAGGATGAATAATATACTCTCTAGCTCAGGTGGGGTCTGGAATCTATTGGATTTGCATTGGTAACAACTGTTGGATGCAACACACCTCACTTTGGCATTCTGCCCCGTGTCAAAATGTGAAGAAGTGCAACCACGTTATGGGACGTGTCCTAGAACATCATCACTACATCTAGCATGTGACATAGTTCAATGCATATATGACGAGAAATGTCGTACAATAAGGTGTACAATAATGGTGGAGGAAGTGGAGACTTGAGTACATGAGGATGATTGAATTACTTGTAGACAGGAGAATTCTGACACAGCATCCAGGCACTGTTTCATTTTCTATTTAGTAAGAGCTGGGTGAAGGTGTGGCAATTCTCTTCCCAATGTACACCCTGAGAAAATAAGGCATGACATTTAATCAGTTTACAGTGAACGTTACATTGCTGAAGGTTTAGATTAGTTTATTAATCCTGTGGGTAGACAGGTTCTTCATCTCTTTAGGGGATGTTTGAAGTCAGACTCACCCAAGGCCAATAGCGAGAATGTGTGAGATGAGTAAGGAAGGGATGAAGACTTTGAGAAATTCTGCAGAGAAGACACCACCTTTCTTCATAACCCCACTCTTCCTCATACTAAGAGATACTGAACGTCTGGGGTGCCTAAAGTGGAACTCCCTGAAAAATTGATCAAATGAAGTAAAAATTAATTTAGCAAAGGGTGAGTGCAAAATGATGTGCTTCTGTTTGTGGCTAAATAGAAAAGGGGTGGATGTGTGTCTGCTTACTTTGGAGGAATGTTTTCTGGTCTGCTAGACCAATCAGCCACCCAGTCTATTCCCTTGTTCATCAGGATATCTTCCTCTCCGTCCTTCTCTGGGCCATCCTCCTCTGACTGCAAATTATGCAAATGGTGTATTGTAAGAGCAATGACGGTTCATAGATATATATAAAGAATTGAGGGGTGTTGAAACAGTCAACTGTGCAGTTGTGTCTTACCTGGCTATCTCTTGTACTTGACATCTCTACATCAAAGGTTATCTGGCCTTCATCCTGATCTGGACTCGGCAGCCTGTGGGGACTGAGGCAACACATTGGGGGTAAAATAATATATACAAACCATGTAAGATAAAAAAAAAAAGCACAAGTCAATTTTCCCCTATACAAAACGCACTTTTTTCTGTCCTATTCCTACCTATCACAAGAGGAGCTGCTCTGACTGGACTCATGCTGAGCATCCAGTAGGATCTTTTCCATGTCTCCATTGTGGATGGAGGAGGACGATGGCACGTGCTCCAATCCCCCGACCAGGTTCCCCTCTTCTATCTCCTCAGGCACAACATCCACAGTCTGTGGAGTTATACTCTCCTCTGCATTCCCGTTTAATGGGTCTGTGGCGGGGGTCATTAAAGGGTTGTTCTGCATGCCCTGGGCCCTGGAGTTCCCATTCATCTCTAGCTCTACCCAAGAACCTAAACAACACAACCATAAAGCAGAGGGAATAAACACAAGGGTTAATTAGGTCTGTGCTAATGCAAATCATGACAATAGGCCCAAACCCTTGCAGAGGCCTTTCCTATTAAATAAAAGTAGCTAACATGCAGTAGATTCTAAGTAACCAAACACATTATGCATACAAATGAAGTGTTTGTGAACAGCATCCAAAATAGCATACATTTCTTTGTGCCACTGCCCCAGAAATGGCTTGCACGATTTTTCAGGCAAGAAGGGGAGTTATGCAATCTCTGGAAGCCAGCAGGCATAAACGAGCACAGAATGTAAACCTAGGGTTCAAGGTTTGCGAGACTCCAAATTTTAGTCTTAAAGCGAATTCAAAATGCAATCTAAATGATATAATTTCACATTAGATCCGCTGGCTAAATAATTTGAATATGAGTGTTAACAGATTATAGCAGTTTCCCTCTTCGATATTGCATAACTGCAGACACATTAGAAACACACTGGAAACATTAGTATGTCGCGGTTCCCAAAGCAGACCTCCCAGATATCCGGGACAGCATAACCCGATTTGAGGCTTAATGTCCCACATATTTTACATTTTAGAGAATCAATTTGAGAAACCATTTTTCTCGCCTCTTGAAATGTGTTTAACAACTGTGTATACTTGACCTCATATTATTTCCCTTTGGTATTGACAATCGATCAGGGAGATAATTGGCTTTTGAATAAAAAGGCAAAAGCACTTTGAGAAAGAAAGCATACTGATGTTATACAGTGACACTCAAGTCAAACAACTAAAGCTAACCAGAAGGAAATTTCCTTCATCTTTTGTCCCAAACTTGTTTTTATTTTGGCTAGAGCACGCCCCCGCAAACGTTGGTACCTGGTTGGTTCAAAATCCATCAATCACACATTTAAAGCAACTCGGTTGGAGCGTTTAATATGACGTGGGTAAACATCACTCTCTACCCCGCCCAGAAGAAGAGGAAATGCCATACCCGAGCTAACTTTTACAATTAAATCTTCTTCAAAGGGCTGTCCTTGAGAAAAGCACATACACTCGTGAAAAATATATAAGCAGCCGTTAACAATACAATACGATGAAAAAAATCGAGCATGGTACGCACCGTGAAGCCCAGGTTCTTCGTTATTGTTTTGTTGAGCAGCGGCGGTAGACATGTTGACTACCAGGCTCTAGCGTTCATCAACATGACACGCAGACAAACTACATTGGTGCGCAGGCGCATTATCGGTCCAGAGTCCAAACAGTCCGGAGCTTCAGTCAGTGATGAGAATCAGACGTATATGAGAATCCTCTCTCTCTCTCTCTCTCTCTCTCTCTCTCTCGCACAAACACAAAATGGTAGCATGGTAGACATAGGTTATATTATTATTTTGCTGTCTTCATAATGGTCAATGTGTTCAAAAATGCATTTTGACTGGAAATTAAGATCACAGCTTTTTTCCCCCCAGCATGACAGTAGAATCTTCTATATCACAATTTATGTTACTCAAAATATACATTACATTATACATTACATTTTCAGCATTATATTTGGTTATGCCTCCCTACACTGGCTTCCCTAGGAGCCGCTGGTCCAGCTATACATATTCCACTGACCCTAGACAATTAATGTATTTTTTCTGTTGTAAAACAAGTGTCTTTCGAGGTTAATGTTTTTGCACAACGTGGCATCGTTTCCCCTATTTTGCATTGTAAGGGTACTGATTTCTTTTCTTTTTGTTGTACAAAAACACGTAACCCCAGCTTTCTTGGAAATTGAACAATAGACATCGTTATACACAATGTCAAAGGAAAACATATGGATCTAAATGGAAGAATGGTGTGGAGGGTGGACAGATGAAGGTTCAGTGTGTCTTTATGGGTCATGTAAAAGCAAGGGTTAAGCTTTTATTTCAGTATTAGCAGTCACCCCTGCAGGGATTTGAAAATATATGGATGTATGACAGTATGTGGGATTACTTCTTTGAGGATGAAATACGGCATACTAACATCGTTTTATGTTGTTTCAATTTGATTACTTGGGTTGTATTTTTACACTTATATTTTGACTTGGTTTTATGATTTAATTTACTGCAATGGCATGAAGTACAAGACTTTAAAACCTGTTAGATTATGGTGTATAAATTTACAGTATCTTCAGCACACAAAGCATGAATCAGGTTAATTATTTTATTTGGAATTCATATTTGAAATCCTTTACTTTTCATCTAAATTTTACTTTATTCGATTTGACAAAGACAAACAGAGCTATACAGTGAACCTTTTGTATTGATTTTTCTTTTTTCCAACAGATCGCCAAAAATCTCCTACAATCTTTATTCAAGAGCCCCTTGAAAGAAATAAACAAAAAAAACAAAAAAAACATACAAATCAATGAAATTCACAAAAATAAAAAGTGCATTTTGTTTTGACTCCTGTGATACATTATACATGTATATAATGCTGCTGTCATGGAAAAACCTCATAATTCCAATTTGGGCAATTTTCATGATTTTACTTGAACTGGAATCGTCATGGTCCTCTACACGTCAAGCAGGATTTTAAGAAACCCGTTCAAAAGCCATGATACAAATTTAAAAATTGCATTGCCGTCAATCTGAAAATAAGGCTGTTTTTCTGAACTCCTGAAAGGTGACATTTTGAAGAGAAAAGGTTTTAAACAGACAGCAGCAATAAGTTCCCCTGAGCAGTCTCCTGTCTGGCATGCCAGTAAGTTCAAGAAACATACTTGATTATCTTAATTCTTTTAATGCTATAAGAAAGGCAATAGGTTTCCTTTGAACATTTTTGTGGCCTTGCCGAAAAAGCTATGAAGACAATGTATGGGGAAGTGGAAAAAAAAAAAATCATATGGGTTAGTTGCTTTTCATAGTACCAGTGACTGTTCTTGAAAAAAGTTCTAACACATATAGCACCCCCATAAAGTCTGTGATAACACTTATATCGTGTCAACTGTAGAGATGCACGGATTTTAATTTTTTTTCTAGCTGAAGACAATTTCGATTTTTTTTTTTCCTTTTCCTTTTTTTTTTTTCCTTTTTCTTATAATTTAAATTGGCAATACTGATCAAATACTATTTCTATAATGTAGAGTAATGTATCAGCATTATTGAAAAGAAACAAAAACTTTTTGGTAGGTTGTGGAGCTCTTCAAACAGTAAAATGATAAATGCTGGTTTTAAATTGACATAAAAAAAAGAAAAAAAAAAAGAAAAAAAAAAGAAAAATGAACCATTAACTTATGGTGGTTTTTCCACTAGACTGGACAAGGCCAATCACCGATCTCATATTTTGAATGGATAACTGTTAGTGTAAATCAGTTGGCATTTGATTGGAGTATCCCTACTGCACTGGTACCAGGATGTTAATTTCTGATGCAAAGCATGATAGTGGAATGGGATAAGGGTACGACATTAGGCAAGTTCGATATGACATGAGGCAAATAGCTTTACTGACACTCGCGTTCTTACATCAGTAAAATAACAAATTGCCATTTTCAACAAGGTTGCAAAAACAAAACAAAACAAAAAAAACAAAACAAGTTAAGTGTCACATGACTTGAGGACATTACCCAGAACCCTGAGAAAGTGACACGCACAACAGTAGCATAACACCACCATATGTAGGCCAAGAGCGATGGTGGTTATCGGTGGCATTCCTAGTGAGTGGAAATGAATTCTCTAGAGTAGGAGTGAAAGACATCAACTTACGTAAATATGATCCAGTGGTGCATTCAAAGTTTCATGCCCTGATTTAATGGCTTAAATTGTCGTAAAAAAAGAATTCTGAAGGAGGAACGAAAAATAATTGTGCTATAATCAACCTGCTTGCTACAGAAAAGAAGTGGCAGCATGGGACTGAAGCATAGGGTATTACAGAAACAGCAGAGTGTGTTGCTGTATTTTTAAAGTATTTCCCCTGTGTTCCGAGGCAGCACTAAAGAGAGGTTCTACACAAGGATGTCTACGAAAGCATCACAGGAGAGAGAATACATTTCACACAATAATTCAAAATTAGCAACTGTCTAGTCAATTAATTTGACTAGATTTAGAGTGGACTAGATTTGACGGTTTTATACATTACTAGTTGATATAAAAAATGCCTTTCCCATTTAGGCCTACAAGGGCCTATCTTTTCCTTCCTTTCACAGCGAGCAAAATTATTTATAAACAACCCATGGCACACAAACAGAACTTCAAAGATCCAAATAAACTTTCAAACTAACTCAGAAGCATCCAAATAAGTTCTAGACAACATTAGTTACAGTAAGCCAAATTCAAAATAAATGTTATAGTGCTTATGACTACGGAGGTACTGACACCTGAAAATACTTTTCTTTGGACATCCAACATTGGAAACAACAGACTCTCTTGTCACACAAACGTTGTCTAGTTTTCAACCAACTACCTGCCGGAATGAACAAATTGCTCCAGAGTCGTATGACACAAGTGATCACCAAATCAGGTAACCTTCCTTCCGTCTACAGATCAGTCCAGGACAAACAGCTAAAGAAACTACAGTGATCAGACTGTAATCCTATTGCCTTAATTCTTACAAAAATAAACCAGCTATAGTGATTATTGTTCTCTTTGTCAGGTACAGTACAAAAACATCATAAAAAACTTGTACAAACAAAAACTAGATCTTGAAGGTAAAGCGATCAATAAGTCGGCAACAACACAACAGGTTTTGTGGGGAAGTTGGCAGAAGCACTGAAGCCCCGTGCCACAGACCAATAGAGAATCAGGTCACACCACGCCACTATGACCTTCGACAGCTGCACATGAGCCCTGGTCTTGAGCTTTCGTGGTGGTCCTCAAGAGTGCAAGGGTGAGTCGGCTATTCCACAAAGGACTCAGCTATTGTGCCTTCAATCACTTCTATACAAGCTTTCCCTGCAGAAGGGCACCGTATTTACCAGGCAACTTTAACTAAGCTCAGTCTACGCTCAGACCACATAGACTAGTGATTGTGACACAATTAGTCTCCCATTCTACTCCCAAACCCTGCTGAATGCATGGTTATGCCTTTGTGGTGTCCGTGTTAAGGGTGTCAGTGTACTTTACATTAGGGGAATACGGGGTTAAGCTAACTTGGCAACTTGACACATTATTGGGGGCAAATGAGAAGTGTTGACAGCTAGTATTTTCCAGTGTTCTAGGCCAAAACAAACTTAATTTTGTGACAGAAAGATAAGAAAACTGTTGAAATAAATTCCTACCTAAACTTGGTTGTTATAACGTCATATAAACACTTGGTAGGTATGACATACAAATTAATCATGTCATGATGGCACCAAACGATAATGAAGTAATAGTGGCCTAACCAAATGAGTGTATTCAAGAAACAGCATTTCCCTTTGGTTTGGGATGTAGTGGACAAGAGTTGCAGTGTGGTGGCAAGGTGAAAGGAGTGCTCCTAACAGAGGAATCCCAATAAGGCTGAATCCCGAAGTCTGGACTGAGGACTATCAACTCTGCTCGTGCAGATATCGGTTGCACGTGGAAATGCACCTGTGGAGGCCTGATGGTGTATATTGTGCGATTAAGAATGAGTCTGCGCTCTTAGACAGAGTGCATCGGCCTGCCACATATGCAACTCTAAAAAAGAAGCAAATCCTGCAGTCGAGACATGGGGATGCAGCCTAAGATAAACAGATCACGCCCTTTAGGGGAAGATAAGAGCAGTGGGGCTTAAGTGGAAACTGGGATCTGAGCGGTTCATCGAATGCTAGTTCAGTTTGTCCTGGAATATGTACAGGTTGTTGGTGGTGGCCACTGCGATGATGTTGTCCAGGGGGTGCCAGGCAGTGTGGAGGATCTTCTTGTTAAAGTCCAGACTGTCTACACTGATCTCATCCTTTTTGCGCTTCCCACCTGTGCACACTTTGCGAGGTTTCAGGACGGACCGCGGCTTGCTGTTCTCCCGGGATGCCTCCAGGGTCACATCCTGCCGGTAGCCTCTGTCAAACATCCTGAAGAAGTTGTTGTAGGAGCCCGTCATCACAACACTGCAGAGGAACAGGGTAGGAGACAGAGTGAGGTAGCCGTATGAGCAGCAGAGTCAGAGCTACAGGTCTAGTCTTAACAAATGTACATCCCTGAATGGTAAGACTTATTCACATGAATGAGTAAAAGAACCAGCAGAATGCCACTTCTTTTAAGAGCAGATAAAACCCTTCTACCACCAAATTACCCACAAGGGTATTTGATGAGACCCATGCAGGGGCCTAAGGGAGCTCCATTGAGGGCTCAACCCAGAGAATCATTTTGGAGGTCTAGCGCAATGCTATAGCGTAAAGAAAAACAAGTAAACTTCAAATGGAACATCATATATGGATTTTTGTGGTTTAAACAGTGGTGATGACTACCAGAGTAACACCTTAACTTCAGAAGACATCTTTAAACCCTGATGGTAACTGTAACAGAAAAGGTGCCCACCTGTCGTTCCCATTCCAACAGCACTCAAACTTGTCAAAGATGCAGTCGTTCTCATAGAGCGAGCACAACTTACTCCTGAGATATTCATGCACCTGTTAGAGGAAAGTGATGAAGAGATGTTGCAGTTACAAGGTCAACAGCTCTACAATGGTGAAAGTACGGCATTAAAAGTGAACAGGGTCTTCTGGTTATTACTTTTGTAAAACACCTCCCCCTTGTGGAGGACCAACAGACAAATTTAGATAATTGGAACCAAAAAAAAACCCCAAAACTTTTGCCCAATGTCGCAAAAATGTTTCTCTTATTATGTGGACAAATACAGACCTGATACGTTTCTACCGGCCGAGTCTCCATGTTGAGATCCCAGATTTTGACAGACAGGTAGTCCCGAGTCATCATGTAGCGTCCACTATGGCTGAACTTCACATCAGAGATGGATGAGATTATTTCAGAGAAGAACGAGCGGTTGTTTGGATCCTCTGGCTCCTCAAACACTAGTAAAAAGACAAAGATACGCATCATCACTATATCTGCCCTGCGTTGGACAGGCTGGACTTATAAACTAACTTCACGTTGTTGGTTACTGATCCCCAATGTCAGTCGAATCCCGGATGAAGGTTTTATATTCACATAATATTGACAGCGTTATAAGCCCCGCCCACAGCCGAACACATATACAGCGTTTCCCCTATTTGCTTTTCCTTACTGTGGTAGTACAAGGCTCAGACCCATACGATGAAGGTACTATTACTAGCTTATAGGTACTATAAGCTATTAAATACATAATTTCTGTGACTTTTAGACTAAAATATAACATTAAAATCCAATACAATCAAGTTAGAAAGAACTGAAGAAATGTGACCCAGACTCATTAATATAAGGCTAATTATATTGAGAAAAAAATTAAATAAAATATAACTGCAATTCTCAATTATGTGGTTCTAGCCATAAGGAATATGAAATAAAATCAATCAAGACAGACGTGGTCCATTTTGCAAAAATGTCCACAGGAAACCACACACGCAGGAGACAAAGTGATCTAACGGAGAGCTTAGATTGGATCATTTTCTTACGGTAGATTATGAAAAGGGGAAACACAAATCAACTCACTTTTGGAGTGCTGGTCACACAGCGCCGATGCCCTCATGTCACACAGGCGGATGGTGCCTTTGCTGCTGCTGTAGACAAAGGTGTTGCACTGGTTGGGGTGAAACTCCGCTGCGGTGATCACCTCCGTCAACTCCTCCATGTTAGCTGGCTTTATGTCAACAATGTCTGAAGAAGTCAGGTAGGTCAAGGGCCAAGTGTAGGGCCAACTGAAGTGCTACATGATCAAGCTAACACTGAGGTAGCCGTTGTCACCTGGTTAAGGCATGAGTCATACAGCTGAATGAATACAATGATGGTTAGGGAATCTGAACATGATCAAGGATACTAAAGCTGCGATCAGTGATCTCCAGGTGCCAGAGGTTAATGCGAAGGTCATCTGCAGACAGGTAGGTCTCACAATCACTGTTGACTGAGATGGAGTTGATATGGTAGGTGTGAGCATTAGCAAACACTCTTCTGGGGCTCGCCTCCACCATCAGGTCCATGGGCCGGAACACTGGCACCTGAGGAGAGAAGAGACGTTACCGTCACGTTATTCCCTGGGAATATGACTATTCCCGTTAATAGTCATTGTTTGGCACAGCCCATTTTTTGGTTTTTGTCTCCCCCACACTGGACTGGTGATGTATGTACGCCGACTCGCATGTCCTTGTTTGTCCCGATGGTCCCAGCGTGTTGTACCGTCTTCCTGCCAAGCTGTATTTTCTCTTTTTATTTAGTTAGGTGCTATGTCTTTCGTCTGCTTTGTCTCTTGTCTATTTTGTCTCTATTTTTTCCCCTCCATGACTGATTCTCTGCCGCTGTGACAACGTAATTTCCCCGAGGTGATAAATAAAGCACTATCGCATCTCATCAAGAGTCGCCTTGCTCACCACGTACAATAAATGCACAGGGTTTTTTTTTTTCTTTTTTGGGGTGGTACTGGTGCAGAGACATAAATTGTACCACAGTAAACAATGCCACATTGTGCAAGGACAACAGTATCTTACATAGAGTGCAAGCCGTACAATAGACTGTAGATGACAAATGTCACTACATATATACATTCGACATCATTCAGTTACATGACCTCTGTGTGAGGATGTAGCATGTTTAGTGAGGCCATTTCGGTCTCTACTCACCCGTAGTGTTGTGACAGTATTGGGATCTCTATATCGCCCATCTTCTTCCTTCAAATTGTAGCCCTCGGGTCTCTTGTCGCGCTCACTTATTTTCCAGAGCTTTATGGTTTTGTCTGCGAACGAGACCACACAGATAGACACAGATTTGTATTCGGTGACAGATGAAAAGGATACACTACAAATGTCATCACAGCCCGCTGGCGCCAACAAATGGACAGGTTTTTAGCCTGTAATAGCTAAATGACATCAGGTCATAACTCCAGTGAGACTCCTTTGGTTACAATACTTTTGTGAAAGCATAACCCCACCATCTAGTTTTTCTACTAACCATTCGTGGACAAAAGAAACTGTGCTGCATTCTTCTGAGGCAACCACCGGATCTTGTTGATCTTCTCCTCAATCTCAAGGCTTTTCAGGTAGTCAAACTCAGGCTCGTGGCTCTGGAAGGTGCTGTAAACGTTGTATTCTCCACGGCATTGTGGCTGATTCTTACTCTAAACAACACAACCCAATGCAAAAGGCTTCTTGGTCACGACAGGAATATACATACGCTCAAAGCAGATGTCACAATTTAAGCTTTCTCGTATGAGGAGCAGGAATCCATTTCTTTCATTTTCTGTGGTAATTTTGGGTGAACATCCGAGTTCTGCAAAGTGCCCAATCACCCTGATTAATATAAAGCATATCATAGATTTGTGTATATGAGAGCTGACGCTTGAGGGCTCCACAGACTCAATCCAGGACTGATGAGTCACCACAACTTACCTCTGGCTCCTGCTGAAAGATGACAACACGCCCACCCTTGTCCCCAGTGGCTAGTAGCTCTCCAGAGTGGTTGAATTCAACCGTGGATATGATGTCAGCTGTCAGAAACATATTGCAATTAGATTACATTTCACTGTGATCATCTTACTGTCCAAGAAGTAATTCTGCCCGTTTCCAATTATTAATTC
>OMKK01044652.1:0-11333 GCA_900302305.1 Polymixia japonica
GGATTTCTGGCCCCGACCCAGAGTAATTCCTGAGATGGTCGTTCTGGATCCCAGACATGGTGGCCTCATGTGTAGCAGGAACAACAAGAGAAACAAAGGAGAGGGAGGATGAAAAAAATGATTCCAGTTGTTCTGAGACGACTAAATCCGAGGGGACCGGTGAGCTAAGGCAATAATTACTAAGCTATATTTTTTTGAAGGAAAACCTGGTTTGTATCACTAAAACACGACGCAATGGAGAGAATGGGGACTGCAGGGCCACAATGATTATGTTTAATGACTCTTACATGTGTTGGGAGGCCAATTAATTTAAGCCACATGTCAAAGGCGTTCATGTGTTTATTAGTGAGCGCTATTTGGACATTGCGCTCTGGTGTTCTGTACGTAGAGTGTGGCCATTAGGCGAAGGACATTACAAGTCATTACTGTCCGGTCTGGTTTGCTTGTATGAATGAAAATGCACGACAACGTCCTTTTACAACGGTTTGAGCTCATGGGGAAAGCAAAAAGCCAAAAACCTACGCAGCACATTAAGAATACATGCCTGCACAGTCCTCAATTGCGTTGAGTCGGGTTTAAACCTTGGCATTAACAAGCTGTGACTTTCTAAATGAGGTTGTGCCACTGCAATCACATCATTGTTCTTAGTATTCAACAGCTGGAGTTAGGAACGAGCAGTTAGGGCCAATCAATGCAGGAAAACAGTTTGGTGTGAAATTCAGAAACATAAGAACCAACTGTTGGATGGAAAGGGGAGATACTGTATATGGAAGTTAAGACCACAATGTTTGAGAAACAAGAAAAAGGGGGGTGGGGTACAGGGGCATGATGAATGGGCTCATGAAGAAATGGAGTAAGGAAACCTTTTAAGCTCTCTCAAGTCTTCCTCATGTGGTGGAAAGTTAACATAAACGTCCACATTGGAGAAAATAAAAGCACTGATGTAACTATGAGTTGCTTGTGCTGAGGTTAGCGAGGACACCATGGTCATATTTACTTAGATCCACCAAAATTGCACACCAAATCTGATTAGAACAAGACAAAAATATTTGGTCTACCAGGTCTGTTTTTGTTTAAGAGAAAGGCTTTTTTTCTCAACCTACAAGGAGTGCGCCAACGGGGATCTAAATGGTTCTGTGCTATGAAGGAGATTCTGTAACGTGTTGTTTCTAGGATTTTGTAAAACACACTGTTTAGGAGAGTAAATATTGGGGAGGTTCTTCTGTGTTTTGAGCGACAGTTTATTTGAAAGAGCGAGACAGTTGTGTGTTTGGATAACAAATGACCTCATATATAAACCCGCGGACAGATCAGAGAGAGGATGGTTTCTAACTGGTCCTAATTGAGACGGTCGGGGAGCTGGATGATGGGAGAAGCAATCGGTTTTCCTTAAGCTTGACCTTGTGAATATGAGCTCAAATAATCAAACCCTGACATGGGTGAATAATCAGATAAAATGTCCTTGATCCTGTACACTATTTCAATATCGGGTGTACATTGGGTGTATGTGTGTGTGTGTGTGTGTTTCTGTTCATTAGCTCTGTAGATGCCATTGGCCACACTATGATTGGTCGCTATGATTATTTAAGCAACTTTAAGTAAGCACTCAGGTGTGGGCACCACTCGACCAGGGCGAAGTAATTGTTCTCTACTCTGCTCCTTCATTTCACAATCAAAAGAAGGATTTCCTGTCTCGGCGTTAAGAGCGAGGCAGAAGGGAGTGTGAGTCTGCTTCAGTTTCCCTCTGGTCAGGATCCCATCGTATTACTGTACCACATTTACATGGCAGCACAGTGAGTGCATTGGGTTCACTGAGGCTAGCCAAAAAAGGCACACTCTGACTTCTAACAATTGACCTGACTTAGCCTGCAAATTTGAAGATTCCTTGATGATTGTCATAATTATCGTCATCATCATCATCAACATGTTCTTGTATTTTTAGTGAACTCTCTTAGGTCATGGGAATGAGTTGGAATGTGTATGAATCTGAAGATTGGCCCGTAGAACATAACTGACCAGAACTTCCTTCACAGTGGACTGCAGTCAAGAGTTTGATCTTTGAGTGTTCATGAAATAATTAAGGCGAATTTAAGTTTGCAGGTGTACTGTGTAAACACAGTATGTATGTGAAGCCTCTGGCTCATTTCTGAGAAATAGATACAGTGCACACATCCTTATCCAACAACGCTGGGCTGTGTTTTGGTATCTTCCTCCTATTGTTTTAAACTTTGATAAGTTCACATAGACCAGGAGACGCTGACTAACAGGTGGAAAGGGTGTATCCAGCCTCAACTATGTTTAGTTTTGTAGCATGTTATAATTTAATAAAAGCATTGGCCTCGAAAAGAGCAACTGACATGTTTATCGACTGTTATCTGGCAGGAAACTTTATTTGATACTTTTTCCTGAGCGCAATATCAATACTGTAGAAAAATCTCTGGGAACAAAGAATCTAAGTACAAATGAAAGCATTTATTGAAAATATATACAGGGCCTTATTAGACTCTATTTTATGGAAAACTTATTGAGCCCACACAAATAAAGCTATTTAATGACTGAATGGCAAACAAATTATGGCGCTATAGGTCAGAGCTTGTTTTTGTATTGAATCTTACCAAAGCCAGGGATGGATTTTCCCCTAATAACTCCCATGCTAATGACACCCTTTTTACAATCGCAGCATGTGACTTGAAAGGGTGTAGTTTCACTTCAGTTACAAGCTGGTGAGTAATATGACATTTTCACGACCCTGCACTGTGGGTGTTTAATAATTGCTCTATTTTATTGAATAATCAAACGACTAGAGTTGATGGAACAGTTTGCATGGTACACAGAAATAAACTCACGCAATTCTTACCCTTTGATTTTAGGAGCCATTAACAACCCAGCTTGATTCTACTCCTCCTACTCCTGTTAAGGTCTAATCATGCTACATGGAAATGTGTTTTTTGCCGTTTCGACTAGCCGGCGTTTACAGATTCGGCGCCAACCTGTCTATTCACCTCTAATTTCACTAACGCTGATAAAATCAAAAACAGCAAACAAACAATTGTATGATGTGGTCAGATCCATTCAAAAACACGGTCTGGTCTTTCGCTGCTTTGCATCAGATCTCAGAGCGGTAGGTTCTGTTCTCCTTTTACAGAAAGGTCTTTTTCATCAACCCAGACCAAAAGTGCGGTGAATTGAACAGTGTTGCTCCTGTCACCCATACATCTAGTGTTCTCACGCACGTTGCAGCTGGCCTACAGTTTGTCATCCCGTTCGTACCGAAAACTTTCCGGAGCACATTACCACGAAAAGAGGAGATGTAGGTGTGAGGAGGATCTAAGGAAGTAAAAAAGTGAAATGTGTTAATTTATCTGATGGTAAATCCCCCCTCTTTTTTCACCTGTCCTTCCCCAGAGCCAAGCCAAAACCTGGGGCCCTGGGGCCCTGAGGCCAAGCCTCCTCGTCTGTCTTGGTGACACATCTGTGGAGTAGAGCATCAATGTGAGGTATGCAAAGGCAAATAAACCAAGACACATAGACGGCACTATTTTAAAGGAGATGGGAGACCTGATTCTGATCCTATCAATGTTCCATTGCTAGCCCTTGGGTGACTTGGTTGAGACCTTCCCATTGGGGGCTGACAGTGGATCTCTATAGGATTAGGGCAGATATGCCTTTGAAACTGACAAAAAAGGGATTTGTAACAGCTGTACTCCTTTTTAAGTATTTAAGACTTTATATTGAGCATGACAAAAACATGAGGCACGCTCCATGATAACAATCAACCATGTCAAATCACTACAAGCTAGTGAAATAAATACAGCATATTTTGGCTCCATTCCAGAAATAGGCTTATTTGATCACACCATACAGTAGGACACACTCAGTTAAAGGACAGAGCTATGAAAGGCCAAACCACAGAAAATGGAACTTCTAACTTCTTCTAAAGGAACATCTAATGGTTAAAACCTGAAAAGTATGAGTCATTGACAATGTATATTTGTATTGCCATGTGCCTGCCTCTAATGATGCTTATCAACTGAACACAAACTTTTAGGCCAAATACGTTGCTTGTTTATATATAAATACAGTTTGTTACTGTTTTCAAAGATACATTTCATCCCACTTGAGTCATCTGAGCCCAAATGCACAAGAGTTTAATTCCAAAATGAAATATCCACCATGTGAAAAATGTGACACCTACTCACAATTTTAATGAAATGATTGTTGACGTGAAAAGTAAAACTCGCTATGATTATTTAAGCAACTTTAAGTAAGCTTTCTTTACTGACAAAACAGTAACAAAGGAAGGATGTAATCATCTATAATCATCTGTAATTTTGAAATATTGAGTAATGAAGAGCAAACATTTTTTCCAAAATATGCTTTGGTGTGAAACCATTTAATAATTTGAGCAAATAATGAATTATTTGTTTAAGTATGGGGAATATGAATAATCTTCATGAACCAGATATGGGCATTTTTACATATACTTTTATTTTGGCAGTTTATGTAATTGCCAGGGCACAAATAAGGGGACAGACGTACAAAAGTCTTGTAGGTATTTTGTTATAGTCTATATGGGAATTGGACACCATCCAAGGTACTTATATGTAGTACCTATGGTAATAACCAAAACCAACATTTCTAGAAGTTTTACTTTTACAGTTTTACTTCATTGGTTCAAACCTTAACTGTGATGCTGAAAGACCCAGTAAACCATGTTTACCAAAGAAACATCTCTTGCTTTAGTAGTGGAACTTATTCAACACAGTGTACAACGTTTTTATGCCAGAGCCCAGAGGACTTTCATTGAACTGACGTAATGGATTTCATTGTAATTTCCACTTTATCATCAGCTTTTCTAAGGTCCCTCTGTTATGGCTGTGCCTTCTGAGTGATAAAAAATAAGAAACAACTTATTTTTGTGCTATTACTGGGTCTGGGTCCTTTTGTTGTGAAAGAGTTATGGCTTGAGCTCTTTTCATATGTTCCTGTTAATCATTTCATATAAAGTAGAACACCTGAGGTAGAGTGGAAAAAAAATAAAAAATGCTATTAACCTGTCCCAAACAAGTTGAAAAGATACTGCTCCTTTAACAATGCTTTATGATTGTCATAAAACTAAAAGTGACAAGCCTCTTTAAAGGTCTCACAGAGGGAACATTTTTATAAGAACCATCTCTCTATCTTTGTATCTAATAAAATAGATTTTCCTAAAACGTGTGCGCATATTTATTGAAGGTAAACTAGGAAGAGCTCAAATACTGGACAGTGGTGAGTCAAGAAATGCAACAAGCTGAACCATTTCTGACAGGAGCCATTTCATAATGTTGGCCCAGTGAGACTGCTCCTAACAGCTCACAGCCCTGCAGAGTGGATGGAATGAATCATCTGAGTTAATGTGCCTCTTTGTTGAACACTTGGCAATGGTTGATTACAGACCAAACATCTTACTGGGAGATGCTAGGACTGACATTCACTCACAACCAAAACCATTGGCAAAACAAACCATGAACTAATACTTGTTCCTAGCCACAGTAAGGACTTGGTGTTGATTGACCACTATTTTTTGGCTGGACCGCAACAGCGGGGCCAGCCCTATAAACGCAAATATCTGTCACTGACTGACTCACTGAATGACGAAGTTACACCATTTGTTGTTTGCAGTCACGTAATTCCGATGATGCGCAAAATTCAGATGGAGGGCAGGAAGTTTAGACAATATTTCCAGAGAAAGGTATAAACATAAAATCACAACATATGTTGGACGTGAACACCCTACAAAGTCGGTTAATCAAGTCAGGTAAATCTGAATTCTAGATGCAACACGAGTTGGCCCAGTTCTGACATCATTGTCTTTTTCAACATAGCCAAACACAACAATGAATATTTGGAGCACTTTGTTAACGGTAAGACATTTTATTTGCTAATACCTTAGGAGAGCTACAACAACAACATCAAAAACTAGAGTTATTATTTGAGGTCTAGTACTAGTCTTTCTGAGTTCCAACCAAAAACCACATGAATGCACGCAAGTCGTGTGATCAACTTCCACTCTGAGAAAACTATCATCTGATCAATTCGACATGCACTTGAAAGCGGCATCAGTCGGCTGAGTGTTGGAGTTTCCCCATTGGCCGATGTATCCTATTCAAATTAAAAGTCCTCTAGCGACAAGGCTTTTGGCCATGGTCCAACCATATACTAGGTTTGGACCTAGCCTTGTTTCTTTAGATACTGTGCATACAGTTTATAGCATAAACATTTTAAACTTTATTGCTTTTACTTATCAGTACTGCCTTTATTTATCAGTACTGTTTTTACTTAACAGTACTGCTTCTATTTATCAATACTGCTTTTATTTAATGGTATGGTACTGCTTTCATTTATTGGTACTGGGTACTGTTTGGTTTATATTTTGGTACTGCTTTTATTTATTGGTACTGCTTTATTTATTTCTTATCTGTTTTATGTTTAACTACATCGGGAGAAGCCATGCGAAATTTCATTGCATTTGATTATAATGACAATAAAGATTATTCTGATTCAGATTCAGATTCTGAAAGATATATATACAAATCTTCTCTTTATGAGAAAGTAGTGGCATTTGAGTTATAAGCATGTGTGAGCACAGATCACGTCAGCTATCTACGGTATTTGTGAAGGATGTGGGCTGCATTAAACAGTCTGTGTTAAATAGATATAGTACACATTGTAAATGGTGATGCATGTGTACCGTCATAGAGCTACACCCAATACATTTCCAGTACAGTCCTTTTGAATTATGTGCCCAATAAAGGGACTCATCCATGCCAAACTCCTGTCCAGTAACTACAACACTCTCAACACTAGATATAGTAAAAATAGTGATTGGAAGACGTCATAGCCAACATGTTTGTCATTACTCCCAACTATGGGTTTGGATAGGAGAACCATGCAACCCTGTCTCCGATGTCTGCAGAGGAAAAACATGTTTTGTGTGAAACTGCTGAAGATGGATAGAATGTCCAAGCAATTAACCGCAACTCCAGCAGGTGTGACAAAGTAAGAGCATAATATGGTGAAATAAAAGTTTTATGTCAGTACCACCCCTTAGTTCCTCGCACGCATTAACTGAGGACTCCCACTTAAGTCAGGACTGAGGTCACCAATTAAACAAACAAACAAACAAACAAACAAGCACACAAACCATAAAACCATAAAAGCCATCTTTGGATCAAGCATTCCACACCCAACTGAAGAAATTCTGAGTCTTCCTCAGGCAGTACTGTAAATATATCATGGTATGGATCCCTAGGATGCAAGGGTGTCGCATTAATCCGCTTTGCTGTGGCTGCCAGCCCACCTTGCTAAAAGAGGGCTTAGAGCAATAGAGGTGTTCACAACACACGCCACCAATAAACCCTGTAGCAGCGCTCACTTGCTTGTAAAATCGAGACAATCAGTTTGGGCATCTACCAACAATTGGGGCAATGCTGCAATTTATCACTAGTCTTGCCCGACAGCCAAGGCATGCCATCTGATCCACAGTGATTTCATTCACCTTCAACTGCAGCCAGAGGCGTGTCACTGATGGGGAGAATTAATGTGTTCAATTCTTCTGAAGTCTCGGGGCTGAACCTGGTTGACACCAAATGAGACAAACTTGCAGCACTACAAAAAAATCACCCCTCGTCTTAATTTCTAGGAGACGACGGATGGAGGAACAGAGCAGCTATCTTCCCTTTTCATCTTCCATTGGGTCCCTGTAAGTCAGCATTCTGCCCTCTGACCAAACTACTGACTATGGCACAAGTTTGCCAGTCAGTTGTTGAGGTTGTCTAGAAGGTTACGAGAAATATGAACGTGTAAATTGGGGGGATGGGATATTATATATATATTTGAGAAAAACTGTGGAGCAAAGCGGGACAGAGCAGCTGGCCAGCTGTTAATTCCTCCTCGAACAAGCTGTTCGAACACTAAAGTGAGCTTAGTGAAACATATATTTCTATTAAAGGCCAATTTCAAATTCTTTGTTCCAGTCTAGTGGAGACTGTTGAAAGAATGTTATGCCAACAGTTACAGTATAAGATCGGATTATGTTCTCCACATGGGTTTCAGCTATCTAATGTCACTCCCAAAGAAGAGGCCACACAGCCCAAGAAGTCTCATCATAGATTTATTTTGATCAGAATAACATCCAACCCTTTCTATCCGTCTGACAGATGTTGTTTGTTTATAGAATGTAAGGAAAACCTGACTCATTCGTATGGCAGGGGAACCAACAAGTGCACTACCTGTTATAGGGTAACATGACAAGGGGTATATTTATTAACAAACTCATTTTTCAGATGTTCCTCCTTGAACCATAACTCAATTACACTTGCCGATGGAAAACATGAGGTGAGGCCTTGCACTCCTAGGGAATTTCCTGTGGAAGCGGCATTTTCTGTGCTGAAACTATAAAAGATGGGATGGGGTGTTAATGAGGTTCATGTTACTTGCAGATAATTGACCGTTGGACCAGGCTGAGAGCAGATTTCTCGGCTTTGTGTTGCGCAGACACAGATGGAGCTGGTTTGACATGATATGGATGGGCTCAACATTCACTTGAGATCAAAGTTTTGTTCCTAAGCCAATATTGATATTTGTTGGCTCCTACACGTGTAGTAAATTTTTGCCTGAGTGCATGTTGAAAGCTTAACTGAACTATGTTTGTTTGGGTCAACACACTGTGCTGACCATTCAGATCAGAGCAAATAGAACAACGGATAAAAGTGTGGTCTGGGTAAGAAAAAGGAAACATGATTTTAGATGAGCAAATATATTGACAGCTAGCTTCTTCGGCTGTCAGAGGGGCAGTTTATCATATGCGCTGAGCTGAACAGACGTATAAATCAGAAAATAAGAGGGAGGGAATACTGTTGAACTAGAATCTGTTTTAATGAATCGTTCATTTAAAAACAAAACATTATCTGATTCGTAAAGTTTATAGTGAACCCTCCATCAAATGATGTGGCAGGTGTCAAAACATAGTTTCTGTTGCAAGATGGTTTTTCCATCACCGTTGCAGCTACGCTTAGACTTTGTCAAGATCAAATCAGTGGAAATCAAAACAAGAAATCAAAAGGAAGGAATATACAGCAGATGGTTTTGAGAGGAATCTAGAAAAGGCCACAGGTCTTACCAGAAGTTCTCCAGACATTTTTAGAGAATGTTTCGAGATGAGCAAATGAGGAAAAGATAAATCACTGAGCCGAGCAAGTAAAACAACTAAAGGAGTTGGCTTGAGCAGAACCGACCACAGACCCCAAACATGTGTTCAAATAGAGGGCTTAAACAACGGAGACATTCGGCCAAGTAACAGACCTAGAAGAGAATCTAAAAACCACGGCAAACCGTAGAGAGTGGAAATTCACAGGCCGGTAGTTGAGTGGGAGGAGAGGCATGCTCACCACCTCTCTCTAAAAACAGATAAGCTGCAACTACAAACTGTCCTTGAAATGAGACTCTTAAATCCACATGCTGACGCTCTAAGCAATCTAGGAAAAACAGTCCTGTAACTTCGAGAGAAGACCGAGCCAAAATGATCAATGAGACACCGACACATGCTCAGATCTATGCGGTTGTCCACCTAGGGGTTCGATTGGGGTAATTCTATGTGGTGTCACGGAGGGAACAGAGGGACCACCTGGAATCTTCTCCTGACGTGCCGTAGGAGGGGGCATGAGCTTTTCATTAAGTTCACATACTGTAGTGTTCACTTATAGTAGCCCTGCCTGGTCAATCTTTGTTAAATACATATGCTTTTAAGGTACACTGTTTTACCATCTTCTGTTTGGGATTATGACTAAACACTCTCTGACCTAATGAGAGTTTTCCATTGCAGTCAATACAATCTTTATCAGAAAATACATTAAAAAAATATACATAACTCCAAGAAATAATTATAGATGTGACATAAAATGCTAGTGTAGCTTGTAAGCCACAAAACGTTTTTGTGGTTTTTTTTTTTTAATGAAAATATTATTTGAGAGTTGAAAGAGTATAAATATTTATACAGCCTTTAAGTGTAACATCTGTATCACTGTTGAAATAGATTTACGCATGCTTGCAATAAATATTTGTATACGCATAGCAGAGTTCATCTGAAGACATTAAAACATTTTTAAACAACAGTTTAAGCCCTGCAGGCATAACCCTGGACAATATTAGAACTCAACTACAAAAGCAAGGCACAAGTAAATACGCAGCAAATTACATTTGTGTTTCTAATTATGACAAGAGACGGTGCATTGTACATCTGTAATGTGAAGGAACAGAATGTTATCTTGGCCTTAAAATGAAATGGAATGTTTGACTTGAAATCACAGTCAGACTAAGCATTCTAAAATGAGCTGAAATGCTTCATGGCAATATTATGCTAATGCAGCAATAAATTAAAATCACAAAGCCAGAAATACATTGAAATGCCATATATCTATTTAACCTAATTTAAGATCACAAGGAAGTAATAAAACACATCAAAGCTACCATAAAGCACATGATTTGTGTAAATTCATATTCATATGTCAACAGTAAATGACACCTGCAGAAAAGGTCCAACATGACTGGGTTTAACCTTTTCCATCTTAAATAAAAAAAAAAGTATATATAGATAACAATACATAGATGACACGTCGTACAACTCACTGTTCTCATAACTGATAAGCTATCACTAATACATTTAAACATTTTAGAAAGTGTGAATTCAGTTTGTGACTGACAGGGGTGAGGAAAGGTGCAGACAAACACCTGCACCTGCTCTAACGCTATGATTGATGCAGCAGACGTCTTGGATCAGTTCACCCCGAGGCACACACTTACCTCCTTGAAGCGAGGGTTGAATCAGCGCTATGAGGAAGAGTTCGCAGAAGAGCAACAGAACCTTTCTGTAAGCCATCTCGCTCCAAAATGCACCACCTCTCTCCTGATCCTCTGGTTTTATCCTCCTCTAGCTAATCACCACTAGCCCAAAGTTTTCAGGAGTGGAAAAAAAAAAAAAAAAGTGAAAAAAAGGAAAAAGATACAGGACACGACGTAATTAAGAGAGGGCAAATACTCTGGTTCAATGGATCACTTTGCTTTTTTCCCTCCCCGATGTCTGGTGTTGCTGTTTTTATTCTGGTCACTCCTGCCAACAGTGCAAACGCCGCTGCCAGCAAGGAGAGAGAGGGAGAGAGAAAGAAAGGAGAGAGAGAGACAGACGTACAGACACACACATGCACACACACATACAGAGAGAGCGAGAGAGACAGACAGACAGAGAGAGAGAGAGACAGACAGACAGAGAAAGAGAGAGAGAGAAAGAGAGAGACCCC
>OMKK01044654.1:2338-16097 GCA_900302305.1 Polymixia japonica
AGACAAAAAGGAAAAGCTGACTTTAACTAGGAGCACTTTAGCCTCTGAGGAACATTAGACTGACTGCTGGGAGCGTATCTATGTTCCCAGGGTCCTATGTTCCCCCTATGTTCCCAGAGTCCTAAGTTCCCAAGGTCCTATGTTCCCAGGGTCCTATGTTCCCCCTATGTTGCCAGAGTCCTAAGTTCCTAAGGTCCTATGTTCCCAGGGTCCTATGTTCCCCCTATGTTCCCAGAGTCCTAAGTTCCCAAGGTCCTATGTTCCCAGAATCCTATGGAATTAATTACTATTCTGGTCCCAACGGCTTGCAAATTAGGCGGCGCTGGTTGGGCCGCACGGCATATCGTAGCATCACGCATGGACACGCGGCCTGGAGCTGCTCAAATGCCACTGGACCGTGCGCCTTATAGGTTCCTGGGAACATAGGGGGAACATAGAACCCTGGGAACATAGAACCCTGCGAACATAGGACCCTGGGAGAGCACATATGTAGAACTGGGGAACATAGGACCCTGGGAACATCGGGCCCTTTGTCATGTTCCCATTATGTGCCATATAAATCTGGGGAACATAGGACCCTGGGAACATACGAATGACCCCCTATTTACCACCCCTTAGCTTTTGGTGATGAACAATGTATGGTAATGCTATTTCTAAGGAATAATCTTTGTTATTTTTGGTTATTACAGTCAACAATAAATCCTCATTAAATCTGCAAACAAATCCTATTTAATTATTGAAAACAATGTGTCCACTGCTATGATCCTCCATGATTTACGAAAGAGTTTGTTAGTGCGGCCATATCAACTCCACAGTAGAATGCCTCAAAGATAATTACTCACTAGGAGAATAGCAAAAGGCAGTTGTGTAACTATCATTTGCAACTCGTGATAGTTGAGACACAGCAAAATTAAACATACATCATTTTCCACACTATTTTTAGAACCTTGTGAGATGTGATCTGCAAAAGAAATATGAATGTGTCAATTCACCAGCTTTCTCTGTGCAAGAGGTTGAATTTGCTGTTATTTCATCAACATAGGCTATGAACAACACGTTTTTCCTATGTATATTATCAAATACTGTTCGGTATCGCAGCCTCTGTCACAATGGAGAAATTTGGTTACATATCATTTGTGGCAACACTGGCGCGGACTCTCCACATAGTTCATGAATCTGGAATGCCCTCTAGTGGCCAAAATATTTCTGGTTTAATGTTCAAGGAAAAGGCATTTTTGGTTTACAGCAAAATAAATATCTGAATCTTAAAGATTATGAACATGTTTTGGCAATTAGCAACAAAAGCAGTATATGTATAATACACCTAACATGTATAGGTCTGTATTTAAAACACCTATTATGTAATCTGTTAACCAGTATGCTATTGTACTTGGCTGAGTATGATTAGACAAAAGAGAAGTCATACAAAACTGAATACTATCATGTTTTCTTTACTTCATCTTTATGGAACAAAGTGTTTTGTACTGTCAATGCAAGACATTGGGTAAGGCATGGTATGCAGATTCATGAATACGGGTTTGCCAGGATGACAGTGAAAGTGACAGCCCCTGTCATTGTGCCCTTGTCAGTCAAGCCTGCTGGCAGTGGGACAACAGAGGCAGAAGGTGGAGGGGAAGATAGCTAGCATGCCAACACGTCAAAGAGGAGCACAAAGCTCTGTTTCCTGTATTGGTTTGACAGCACATGCTGGTTCTACCTCTCGAAGCCTTTTTACATCAGGATACAATTATTCCGATTCAGTATGAGCTGAGTCCAGGGTAATAATAGCGGAACATGTTTCTGGCTGTTGACCTATGAAAGGAACTGGAGTACGGCCTGGTTAATGTTTTATTGGAAGCTATGTGCCTGTTTTTCAGTTTATTCTGTTGGCTGGTAAGATAAATGGAATGGGAGTAGCTCAAATATTTGAAACAGTATTCAAATATATTTCGCCTTGCTGGTTATTATTGTATATATCAGATAATGATTGGGGGTTTTACATTTCAAATTAGGATATTGATCTAGATAAACTCTCAGTACTTTGCACCGTATAGCAAACAACTGATGAACAGGCATGCTGTGAGAAGATGAGTAAGTGTGGGTGTGGTCACACAATGGCAGGAATAACCAAAGAAAGCCAAGTCTGATGTGTCTAAAAAGGCAGGTCTTTGGGCAGGCCTCGCGTAGGCGCAGACAGACAACACTGGCACACACACTGGCATTTGGCACCGACTCACTCATTCTTGAGAGAACACACATACCAGCGCCACCACGCCCGACTGTGAGGTGGACCCAATTCCACAAGACGGTGAAGTGGAAGGGGATAATCATTATCCAATCAGATGTTTCGTAGGTGTATCTGGCATCTGGAGCATGTTGTGGTGAGACGGGGAATTACCAGCCATCAGTTAAAGGCTGGTTTATTTTCCATGTGGCAGGTTTGTCTACTCGACAAGCCACTTTGGCATGTAGTCAACCATTCCTAAAAATGTTGTCGGTAAAACAGTGAAAGTGGTTGTTCTTGTTGTTGTACCAAGCACTGGCCGCTGGTGAATCAAAACAAATAATTTCCTGTTTTCTAGGCACTTATACACAAACAGTATAGCACATATCTAGGTCTTATGCTGTAGACCTGCATCTATCACAAGGAATATTTAGTAAATTAAGATTCGTTTCCACATCAGTAGGTAGCCATGGCAGACAGTTAAGATTAGGGTAAAATAAAACAAGTTGCCCTTAAAACCGTGCAGCTCTGCTGCGAATGTCATGCAGACTGAGACTGTCAGCTCGGGCCCGCAAATGTTCTGTCATGAGCAGCGGAGGGATTGCATAAAGGCTAAACCAGGAGGTGAAAAAGCAGGCTCCACCAGTTCTCTCTCCATCGCATCAGATAAAAGGTACTGAAGTGACAGCTGAGCTGCTGAGTCGTCTCAAATGTGTGATTTGACACGACGCGTCACTGTTTACAAACCGCATGTTTCAGATTCTTATTGCCTGCTGCCCACTGACTGCATGCTTCCTTCAGCTGGATGTGCAGGACGCTCTCTCCACTTATTTACGCAACACAACAATACAACAATCACTGAAGTTGGTAAGTAATAGTGCTGCTCAGAAGTCTGAAAATGAACCAGCGCATGCTTACTGGTCCCAGCGGTCAGGAAAATCTGACAAGGATTTGAAAGGATTTTAGGACGTGAAACCATTACAAATAGAGATGTAGTTTTAAGGAAGAAAAGGATGTAGAAGTGTTAAGTAGAACCGAGCCAATTCTTTTACTGGCAAAACAAATAACTCATTTATGAAAGCAGACAGTGATGCAGAAGTGGTTTATAAAGGTCAGACCACAGAGTCTTTTGTCTACAGTATAAATTGACAAAATCATTTTGAAACACCGACTCCTAAAGGTTACAGTCTTTTACAAAAACCTCAACTACAACAAAGTCACTGAAAACCAAAAGAAGTTAAACTCTAGCCTTGCATATTTTATGACTGTACCTATGACATGGTTATATAAGTAACAATGACAGGTAAGATAACATACCAATAATATTCAGTTTATGTAAAGCAGCCTATGCTTACAACAGTGTAATGCAGTGAAAAAGACATATGTACAGACGCAGGCTGTGTCACGCAGCTTCCAGAAACTTTAGTAATATCTCTTTAATTTATGTAACTAGCATCTCTGGTATGTTCCTTTATATATAAAGTAGCTCATGAGAAGCCACTGCAGTTAGTAGAGGAAGTATAGGATTTGGTTCCACACCCTCAGTGCCTGAGCAGTCCCAGCTTCTTCAGAGCCTCGCGGCGGTCCTCTCCATTCTTTGCTTGGGGGCAGATCAAGACACTGATGCCATGAGATCGGGGCAGCTTCTGGGAGTCCCCAGTGGCCTGGGGGGCAGTGGAGGTGAGCAGCGATCTCCTTGTATCTGGGTCTTGGCAGGTGGGCTGGCCTGGCTGCAATCCTTTTCCCTGAACGCTTGAAAAATCTTGCCCGCTGCCCAGGGAAGCAGGGCGTGGCCTAGTGTTACGCAGCTGACTGAGGCCATGATCGGCAACAGCGCCCTGGCCGACCTCACTGGATGCACTGGATTGTTGACTAGTCATATAGCTACTTAAACCCAGGCCAGAGCGCTCAAGGGTAGCCGATTTGCTACTGATGCCCTTGGGTGCGGCAAGTGACTTTGGGGTCTGCTCACACACTACAGGAAGGGTATTGGGAGGAGCGTTACTCTGCGTCTTCACATTAACGGCGGGCTGTGAGACGCCCTTGACAGAAGGCGGTTCGGTATGCGACGGCAGAGGGTCAGTGTGGTCACTAAAAGCAGCAGGGGCGGGAAGAATATCCGGGGCCGCAATTGCAGCTGAAGCTATGGAAGTAGCCGGTGGCGTTATACTGCCCGGAGTCGGGGATTTGACAGGAACGGGGGCAGGAGCTGGGTTAATGACTAAGGCAGGCGATGGGGTTGAGGGTGGCGTAGGGGTAAGGGAAGGCGCTGTGCTGATAGGAGAGGGAGGGGCCGCCCATGACCTCCTGGACTTGGGTGAGAGTTTAGGGCTGAGAGCAGGGCCTGAGTCTGCCTCCTCACTTTTCAGTAGACCGAGCTTCCTGAGGGCCTCCATGCGGACCCTCTGGGGGTCCAACATCACCCTGTCGCTGGAAGCCGAGACGGAATGTCCCAGGTTGTTGTCAGAGCCTGCTACTGGGGCCTTGTGGGACTTGAGAATAATGTTAGAGGGAAGCTTCTTGGGTTTAGGGGCCACAGCAGGTGGGCACCTGGGCTCTGCAGCCTCAGTAAGAGGGTTTGACAGGGCCGCAGAAGGGGAGGCCGGCACACTGGGACTGTCGGGCACTTCCGCTGGGGGCTTTGAGGAAGGGTCCTGCGGTACTGGGGAGCTCACAGGAGTTTTCTTTATAGAGGCTTTTTTGCGTAGGTCCTCCAAGTCAGTACACGTCGACGGGCTTCTACCTGACGTTCCTGCAGATAAAGGCAACTCTTTCTCTTCCACAAGCTCTGGCTGAGACCCTGGCTCATCCATGAAGTCTGAGGGAGGCGGGATCAAACCCAGGTCGACGTCTGAGGAGTACAGCTTGGTATCTGTAGAGACGCCCTCAAGATTGTTATCTCCACCACCAACAGTAGCTGAATTCAACATATCGGTCTGAGTGGCTGATAAGGTTTCCGGTTGAAGGTCAAGGTCTACAGACATTTTTACATCTTTTGAGTTATTGCCAGCCACAGCCATCTGTGTTTCAGTGGCTTGATTTGGAGCACAGTGCTCAACTTTGTGTGTGATGGGCAATGCCGTGGATGTAGCCTCTGTTGGTACCTCAGCTGTTTTGGGTTGAGTAACAGTGGACGGGAGACTAGGCACGCCATTGGCCAGGAGCAGTGGTGTGGGTACGCCACAACTCAGAAACGACTTCTGCTCTCTTCCTGAATCGTCATGTTTGAAACTGGGCACATCTAAGAAACAAAAGCGAGATTATGACCGTTACTATTGTCGTACAATTTTGTTGCGTCGTTTAGACGATAACGTGCAGGTATGACATTAAAGCATTCACTAAGCTTAAGATAAGACTATTAAACGGTGTAGGCGTGTTCAAACTACGTTGACAACAGTGGCCGTTGTATTTACCGTCTACCCTCATGTGACCGACGGAAGAAGAAAGCTGGGCCATTTTAGCCGACGTCCGGCGAGAATCTGGCTCATCGTTAGACAGGCCGCTGTCCTCCTCCACCTCCAGGGACTCGATGGTTTCCTCCAGATACGTGAGACATGCCCTCTCTTCTGCAGACAGGTGTTCCAGACTGTCCTCACTCTGTCTCGCGTGTACATGCAAGCACACAAACGCAGTTACGCAGTTAATGCAGTACAAAAAAAAAAATAAATAAAATTAAAAAAAAAGAAAAAAACATAAAAAGCGTACAGCGGTAATACAAAGGCAAATACAGCAACTCTATCCTCCATTCAACCCTAAACCGAGGCCAAGCTAGAGTGGAGAGATAGAATAGGTCAAAGTTGTTTACCTTTCACACAGCGGCAAAGGAATGACAAATTATACCTCTCCTATCCTGCTCCTGGCTATCTTTCATCCTATATTGGCCTGCCAGAGGAATTAATTTTGGTTGACTGGAGGTGCCTGTGAACAGCTTGGGATCATCGCTCCTCTGATCATTCTCAAAGAACCCCCTCAACTCTCAAACCCCTTGAAGGCCTCTCTCTGAACAAACACTGGAATATCTCACCTCCAACAAGTTCAACTCCAAGTCACCCTTACCAGGCTAGCAGAGCTACCATCAGGCCTTACCCTTGTAAATTGAACTGAACTTAAATTGAACCTAGCGCAAATCACAGTATAATTCAACGCTGACATGCCAGTTCATTGTCTCAATAAAAGGGAGCAGGTATTTTCACCTATGGTATTTATTTATAGACATTTATAAAATCGGTTAGGTGAGTCAATTGTGTGATATAAACAGTAGATAAGACACAGCCAGTGGGGCAGAGGTTTAAGATGGAGATATCTGTAGCAGCACTCACAAAGCCAGAATTCACGCTGATTACACTGTCGCAGCTTCCTGCGCTGTCCATATTGCTTAAGGTTTCCATGGCGACGCCACCTGGCCACGTGTCACCCTTCGGCATCGCACATGGAAGAGGATGAGGGTAGAATCTGGGCTTCGGAGGCCTCTCTTGATTTTGTAAATATCACCAATAGCCAGTCTGAGGAATGAAGTGAAAAGATAAGGGAAAGACTTAAATGGGGCATGGTGCACAGTCGTCCTTCTGGCGTTTACAAGGCGAAATGTAATCAGAATATAAAAACAAAACATTGAACAGTGAAACATGTCTCTAGCACAGAGCCTCACATCGTCATTCATACCTAGTGTGCACATAATGACTTTACACGTTAATGACTCAATACTTCATTGCTACAAAGTATATCTTTTCGGAGTCCCACATTACGTTATGGTAACTACGTATTAATTCATCCGCACTAAATGTCATTACATTTATTATCTTAGGGAATGGGCATGATGTTCATTTTGTCATGTATTGTGCCGTGACATTTGATGTGCGATATCACGTTACAGTACTACAATGCTCGGTTGCGTTTGTGCACACAAAACATGCCTATTATCCTATTTATATTACTACTCACAGGTCAGGTATGAGGAGAGCCATGCCAAAAAAGGCTCAAATGATTATTACTGGGTCTCCATTTACATGTAGCATGTCACTCTTCTTATCTACTGAAGGGATAGAAAGACGGGGATGTTCTTTGATTCGCAACTCGCAACGAGGGGCACTTGAAGCCAAACACTTATCTTTCTGGACTCCATTAAGTGCATTAGTTGGTGCTAGTAACCACTGCCACCAACGCTCAATAAAGGTTTGAGACGAGAAGGTTTAATATTTGATCATAGAGAACTGGGATTTGGATTGTATTGTGGATGTTGGCTAAACAGATCACACCTACAATACATCCCATGACAGTTTTTACAACCTGTTATATGGCTTATTCATGACATAGCTACAGCTGCACAATCAGGTTCAGGTGTGTCTGTGGAAACAGAACAAGGCCTACGATTTCATTGTTCCCTTATCACGGCACCGTATGATCACATGCAAGAACGCCGGAATGAAAGTCACTTCCCATTTTGACTGATGCATGATAATTTGTCTTTGAACAAGCATCCATGCAATAGAATAACGCTGGAAATGGGCTGGAAAATTAAGCAAATTTATCATAGTAATAGCTGGGGCATGAAGTTCCTCTGATGAGGATCCTGGCACATGTCACAGACTAATGACATCCAGTGCACGCCCTCAGTAAACATGTCTGGCTGAAGGAGGGCACTGCATCATTTGCGTGGGACAAACAGTGACAACAATTAAATTTCCATTATCACTGAGGCAAACGTCTTTCAGGGAGATCTAATAGAAGGCGCTCATAAGTCACTCAACGGCATTTTATAAATGCCAGATTACAATTGCAAGACACGTCATTACCGCACGTTCTGACAAAATCAAACCACTCCTATCATTCAATTGCTCCATTTAGATGGATACGGACAAATTCTCCCCAAATAAAACAACTGTCAGTATATTATCACGACTATCAAGAGTCAAATTGCTTTAGCGCATGGCCGAATCTTTGCACCTGAGGGGGAAAACAGACCTTTCCTTTGCCATCGAGAATTCTGGTATTCCATTGCAACAGCCCTTTAGAGATATGGCAACTGAAGAGCAATGGAAATACGGGCCTGTTGACATAAAGACACTGGTGAGGACAAAATGGTTGAAAAACTTGATCACCAACACACACATACACTTGTTTGCTGACAACAACAGTAGCATTTCAAGTTGGTTGACAAAGCCTCCATTGGCTCCTTCATGAAGGCTTCATTAGTTGCTAATTACCATCCTTTCCATTAGGACAGGCAGGGCAGCAGAGTGAGACATGGTCCCTGAGCCAGCGGCAACACCTCCCACCTCTGAATTAACAAACCTGCAGGGCAGGGACAGGGAACGCTCACTACATCCACTGCTGAGACACGATTTAATAGTGACAGGAATGTCACTTTGCCTGCTTCAATCACTCTCTTAATTCAGCAGAGCGCTCTGTGATTTGACTCTATCATTCGAGTCTAATTAAAAGTCAGCATTATGTAATATTGAGCAATTGCAATCTAATTACTAGAAAGGAAGAATAAATTCCATCTTATTAATATGTTCAGTCGGGACAGCTGCAGTGTGTGAGGACCAAAACACAAAAATATGATTAGATTCAAAGTGCTTCTACAATTAGTCCACTGTGGAGGCCAGAAATGTGAAATATGTGTCCAAGGACAGGCAGAGAGAACTGGTTTAATGATTAACAGTAAACAGAGGTTCATGGTGAACATGGTGGCAGGTTGTGCAACTCACAACCTGCTTCAGTGCATAGATGCAGAAATATCCCATTAATGTTTAGCTTGGCACTGGGTCCACACTTTTCTAATATTAATGTTATTGGCAATAGTTGGCAATGTGCAAATATTTGCATTCACTATCCGTGACTCATTGTCAAATCAACACTGACGTATTTGGCCACGCCACAGTAAACATGTACAAAATTAGTGTACACAATCGCGATCAGCGCGTCAGTATTCACAAAAAAAAGAAGTTTTCGAGATGGATTCTTGTAATGTGATTAGTTAGCTGGTCATGAGTGGGACCATTTCCTCTCTGAACTGGTGACTCTCGTTAGGAGCAGCCACCTGCCCAGCTTGATGCCAGCCATCATTATAACTCGTTAAAAGTCCCTAGACTCGCCTCAAAGTAAGATGATACTGTATCTGGCGTGGGATCCAAGTCACATCAAGTCGTTTAATTTTTTATTAACCACAGCAAAAAGTTATACAGCCACACCCGCTCGGCCACAACATAATCATGTTCCTCTATACAACTCACCGGAGAGAGGTTGGAAAAGTTATTCCTCGGCTAAAACGTGTGGTTGTACGAGAAAGAAACGAGCTGTTTTCCGATCGGAGTCTGTGGAGGAACTGTGCTTCTCTCCGGCCCCTCCTCGCATGTCTGTTCTTGGAAGTAATACGCGACGGTGGCGAAGCGCAGGTGATAAATTCCAGCCAGGTGAGGCCGACTAGTCGCTTCGTGGCCAATCAGAGTCATGATGATCGACCCGTCTGCTTGGAGATCCAATGGGCTAAAAGCAGCCTGTAGTCAACCCAACCCAACCCAACCCAACCCAAAACAATGTATGAACAATCTGACCCATATATTAATAATGGTGGGCTCGCACTTATATTAAACCACCCAGATTTTATAGCTTATATTCTATTGATGTCTTAAAACTGTCTTCATCGTTATAATATAAATATAGCTAGGAATAGGCCTATTATAAGTAAACATGTTTTATTGTTTGGCAGCAAGGGAAACGCGTTTGTCTCCAAATTGGCAATACATAATCACTACCGTAGCTTCATACTCACTATTGCTAAATTAATAGAATATCCTGCTCATGATTGTTTTAACAACCGTCCTAAATTACCTATAGGCCTATTGTGCTGTCAATAATAGTGTCAGAGTAGGTTTTAGTTTATTTTTTTAAGCGGTGGATATTATTTTGGGATGAACGTCTGTGAGAGTTTTCCAAGAATGACGTCTGGTGTATCTATGAAAATGAATGTCTTTGCATAGCCATAATTCCTGTAGCAAAAGTAGCCAAGTCCAATGATGTTATATGTTCATGGTGATAACAAACGATGACACTATATAGCTTGGATACAGCATGTTAAAACATAGGCATAATGTTTTGTTAAAAATATAAATAAAAATACTGAAAAATAAACTGATTGTTGATAAATGTTTGTCAGTGCAGGAACATATGCAGCAAGGGCTCTCCCTAAAATGGTGTGCAAATAATATCAGTTATGTTAAATGTCTCAATGATAAAAATGAAATAAAAATTACATTACTAGGCTAATTTTATATATTAACAAAAAACTTTCGAGGGGCTGTCGGCAAACATCTGTGACAGCATTTAGCTTAGTTATAAGTACCGCCCCTACAGAATTCCAGTGCCTGTGATACAACTGTAACTTATTGTAAGTAAATTCACAAAATGTGGGTCTTTGGCTGAAAACCCCCCCAAACTACTACATAGACGTGGTTTGGAACACCAAACAATGCATTTGACTGGTTAAATAAAGAGCCAAAAAGAGCACTGAGTTCTGATTGCGCCATTTATTAGTTGTACACTTATGAAAAATAATAATCATAAAAAAGACTGGAAGCCCAAGATTATTTACAATCTTTTTTTCTGTAGTGAGGTCCCTCTTCTGAGTCTTTGTTTTCTCAGTCTTTTTTAATCACAGGCTATTTATTCATGATATGTTGAACTTTATAAGACATAGTCCTTTTCGCTCTTTTGACAAACGTGTCAAAAAATTACATACGTACATACATACATATACATATATATAGATATCTATAAAAGCAAAATCATTCAAGTATCAAAATACAGACTGCTAGATTCATATACAATATCATTCTCATCATAGTCATCATCATTATCAGATCAGATTAGCCCCAAAGTACCTATCCTGATCATTAGCAATGTGCAAAAGCTGAATGGGACCAGGCCGATGGCTGAAGGTGCCAACATCAACAAGCTGCAGACAGTGTACCATAGAGTTACCATACTGGCCTGACAATGTAGCCTCATATACAATAGTTTTGTCATAATGACCTGACTATATACCCATATACACATCAGCTGACTAAAGAGTACCACTAACAGTCAACATACTGGGAGATAGATAGGAAAAACATGCTGTGTCCTATTGTTCTGCTGCTAAAATCTAAAGGATGACCAGCCTGCATGGCAGGTTTTGTGAATCAATTGGTCGAGATTAACTGAACAAAGCATTTGGGAGTAAGAGAATTGCAGTCAACCCCGCCTGATCCAGTTTGCGTGTTGGGACAGATCACTGCCCTATAAAAACAGTTAAACACACAAAAAAGAAACAACTTTCAAATCAAATAAAAGCCATTCCCCAGTTATTAAAACAAAATGAGTCTCTGTAGTGTCGGTTTCTGTGCACTCAGTCCTGTGAATGGGTAAGGGAATCCCTCCCATGCAAGATTACATTGACCATCACAGTTGTATGTTGTGGATGAGAACATAATCGCCACAAAGAGATGCTACAATGTCTCAATACCAGCCAGGAAGGACTGCACCTGTGAGCTCCCAGTCTCACAAATACTCTTTGTTTCTTACACAATTGTACCCTTGTGAGTATAGCATACCAGGAAAGCCAAATCCATGTCCGCATTGTCTCAGTCACTCCCATTAACTTTAGGATTTGCGCTGAGACCTTCAGGTATATTTCCTGAAAAGGTAAACATTAGCTAGCGTAGCCGTCAGTGAGGAAAGAGTATACGGGAAGGGCTGTCGTGACTAAGAGCTGTTATGAGGCATCGATTAATTTCTCATGGAATGGATACTTATTAGCTTGACATAAACACATTTGACACATCCATAAACGTTCCACAAAATCCATAAAAGACTATATCTGCGTGGCAAAACCAACATGACATTCTGGTGCAGTGGATGCTGAATGGAGGTGAGTGTGTGACGTGCAAATGCGTCTGAACTAAGGTCTATAGAAGTCGATAAGGTTAGATGGATGGACCAGGAAGCAGCCAGGCGAGATGATGGGAAGGTACAGGCCTATAAAGTGAAAGCCTTAAGTCTGTTTTCCTCCAGGTCCCTCCCCTCCTGATGTATACTTTGGTCTGTACGCATGATCCGAGTTGTGATGTGATCTGCTACATGGGAAGTGGGTCGCTTTTCCATTAAAACATCCTACCCACCATGCAATATGGGTCAGCCCTGTCCTCACACACTGGCTGGTAGTTTGGCCACAGTGTTCAGCTATAGGGAAGGGACACAGACACATGCACACAAAGCAATGGGGTTAAATAAAGTAAAAATACACTGAACAAATGACCATAAACAGCAGTGATGCATTTCCAGATAATGATTAACTCTCCTTTCAGTGACAGCAGTCAAACATTAACTCAGTGCGGCTTGCAAAACAAAAGGCATCGAAAAACCGAATGAACACATAGAAGGCATTTGTTGTGTAAAAAAAAAAAAAAAGAAAAATGAAAAGACACACAAAAGATGCACTTATTCTTACACACTCGGGGCATTTACAAAAGTGCGTAGATATAGCGCGCTCCAGAAAGATGCGTCCAGTTAAGTCCTGGTTCTCCGACTGATAACCAGAGAAAGGCATGCCCGGTCCTAGACAGGTTTGTCTAGTTTCGGGAACAGCGAGGGCCTCTAAACATGCGGTCCTTTCTTCTTCTTTCCGCGTGAGCCTGTGCGCCCTATTCCGCCCCACCGTTCCCCACTAGCGAGCCCTGCGCTAAGCTCATTAGCTCCGAATGGACCCCTATCACAGTGTTAGAACCGCAGCCTCCTTTTAGCAGCACAACGTCAAACGGAGAACAAATCTGACAGCGAGGAGCCTCTCCCTCCCCACCTGTCAATCTTTGTTAACTCTATTCCACCCCGGCTCTGGGTTTAAAGTTGGCTTTTTTTTTTTTGGCATTGCACTGCACGGGAAAAGGTTGCTGATGTCCAAATGATGCATAGAGTAATGGGACCGGTTTCATGTTTTCCTCGGGAAACATGTCCATCCAGGTACAGGATGTGCAGCAGGTCGTTCTCGGTTTGCGGTAAAGCCGCATTGGTTTTCTCAGTACTGAAGAGAGGAGTTGAAAGATCGGAAACGAAAAGCTTCAGAGCGGCCATCGCCTAACGGAGCAGGAAAAGCACCAAGAAAAGAAGAGCATATCACCACATGCGAATAATACAAACGAAGTAGAGAGAAAGGTGATTCGGGGGGGGAACTACTGTGAGTTTGGAAGATTGACAGGGTTAGCGGGGGGGAAGAGAGTAATGGCGACGGAGGAGTGTGGGGAAAGGAGCATGAATGGATACCAGCTAGCATAGAGGTGATGTTTGCTAGAAGGTGAAGGGTTGTGCTAACATCGATTAGAAAAGCCTACAAGCGGCGGTGGTTTTAGCAGGAGGAGGAAGCGGTGGGCAGTGGAGTCCGGTTAACCGTCACTGATTCCGCTGTTGTCGGATGAGGCTCGCGGCCCCCGGGTGAGGAGACAGGCGACGGCTGAAAGTGGCGGGATAGGGGAGAAAAGGTGATCATTCTATCAGCAGGTC
>OMKK01044671.1:5438-19164 GCA_900302305.1 Polymixia japonica
CACAGCCGCACATAACCACACATACACACACACACACACACACACACACACACACACACACACACGTGGGCGCGCATAAACACACATTTTTGGTCCCCATGGTGATCACCCACTCGTTCCTCTCAGAGCCCAGGAGATGGAGAACACAGGCTAAGGGAACAGGGGATGACAACAGAGCAGGAAAAGAAGCGGAGTGCTGTAGGGAAGTGGCGGGGTGGAGGACGTTTCTTTTCAGAATCAAACTGTTCATATTTTCATCTTTGCTCATAGACCAACTCCCATAAGACATCAGTATGCCAAACCAAAGGCTTACCACGTCTGTTTACTCTATGCTACAAGAGAGGAGACTGAATCAAACTCATTATAGTCAAGAGAAATTATATCTCCGCTGATACCACTGTGTGTAATGGCAAATATATCTGAGCTATCCATCAAAGCCGTTTGATCTAGCTACAAAGTCCTATTCCAATACCTTGGAGGACCTAAACAGACTAAACAAATATGAACTAAGATGCTAAGGGAGCTTTTATTTTGACAAAACACACCGGTCAAATAAAGGAGAAAAACTCAAAAGACACATAATGGTCACGGTCAAACGCGGTAATTGAGAGGTTAGATTTTTGATATCCAAACAATGTGAAAATTGAATATACAATAGAGTAGCTTTTATGAAGAGCATCCTCTCAGCATTCTGGTTTGTTTACAGAGGTGACTTGCAATAATGGTTATTTGGTGGCTTCTGAAAAACAGTCCGGCGCTATGATATCAGATACATAACATCTACAATATCACAAACGCTGGAGCTGGGGAACATAAACAAGGAAATGGATTTAAGGTTTGTTTATCTCCCCATACACCTTCCCAATTATTGTGGCGAGCAAATCGGGCCTGTGAATCAACAAACAATTTTCCTTTTTTGATGACAGGTCTGCAAGACATATTTAGGAGACGCAACGCATGAACATTTAAATTCAACCTGGTAATGCCTTCAAGGTTTTATTTTTATGTTTCCATGTTATTCGCCAAGTGTTATTTCTGCTATCTCTATCTCCTCTCCTCTCTGCCGCTCAACAGCGCGTAAGTGTTTGCGTGCGCGCGCACGTGCGTGCGTGTGTGTGTGTGTGTGAGAGAGAGAGAGTACACACACGCGTATTGGGGAATATATACATGCTGACGGTTGGCCAGGAGACTCTGGCAGCCTTCATCAGATCCCTGCATCTCCGTCAGACGGACAGACCGACCGACCGCTGCGAAAGGAGAGAGGAACAGGAGGAAATGAGACGCGAGCAGGAGAGGAGGAGGAGGAGCGGCTGAAAAGGTGGAGCTCAGCGGAGCGACAGCGGGGACAAGCGCGGGGACAAGCGGGTGGAAGCGAGGACTCGAGAGGGGTTAACAAAAACAGCAAACAGACAGAAGGAGGGTCGAGGAGAAGTGGCTATTATTTCCTGGGGATGTGAAAGAAGAAAGAGAGAGGAGAGAGGTGAAGTGATTACAGGGGCAGGGGCCAGCAGGTGAAGAGATAGAAAGATAGGTACGGAACACTGGTGACTCATCTAAAAAGAAGGGAAAAAAACAGCTGTCAATTTTACTGGTATTCCGTGTGTGTGTGTGTTTCCCATTCTCCTCCTGCGGCCACACGGATATCTACTTTTTATTTATATATTTATTTTACTTTTTTTAAATTTTTTTTACTTACTAACATTAATCCTCTTGTCAAGTCATTTTTAGCATCTAAGCCAAGACCTGCCCTGGATGGAAAAATACACTGAAGTAAGGATGTTCGATAATAAACTGACGTGTAGTGAAGGCAGTGGGCTAAGGCGTCCAATGTATGTGTGTGTGTGTGTGTGTGCGCGCGCGCACATGCCGGTGCTTGCATGTGTGTGTGTGCTAAACAAAGGAGGAAGTGGGCTTCCCCAGATTGGCAATCCAATTAGATGACTGTGTGGTGTTGAAAACAGCCACAGACCACCCTGGGAAAACGCAAAGACACTCTATTTCACTGTGTGGCATGCATGCATTACAGACGCATAGACACCGATACGCTCTCACTCTCTCTTTCTCTCTCTCTCTCTCTCTCTCTCTCACACACACACACAGAAACCACATGGACTGAGCAGTACTTTGATGTCTATAAGCCAGTGATGGTAGTGCCCACTTGCCTCATCTTAGGTAAGTGTTAGCACACGCGCACGCACACACACACACACACACACACACACACACACACACACACAAGTTATATCAGCCTCTCCATCTCTGCTCCCCCAGGCTACGGCGTATAAAAGGTGTAAGTTTACCCTGCAGGCTAGTCATAGAGGATGAAAGAGCAGGACTCGACCTTGATGCTGCTGCTTGACTCTCAGCACTGTAGATAATAACAATCACAATCCACCACCGTGTGTACCGAGTCTGGACCGCTCAACGTACAGTATACTGTTCCCCCCTCAACACCATCGCTCAACGCTATCCACCAACTCGGTGCTCTATGTCTGCAGATGAAGAGATCAGAGGAGTTAGTACACAGGAGGCCTATAGACAGACCAAACAAGTCAAATGCCACACCGTTGATTGATTAGCTGACTTGACCTGGACTCCTGCGTCAATGAGATGGATCATGAAAGAGCATCAAAGGGAGTGAGTGAGTGTGTGTGTGTGCGCGCACGTGTGACAGATTCCTAATGCTGCTATAAAGGGCTGTTTATAGCTGATCAGCTGACAGACTCCCGATCAATTATTGATGAGGCTGTTTGATATTCAGAGGAGGGAGAGGAGACGGAGAGAGGAAGGGAGGGAGAGGCAGAGGGAGGGAGTGACTTGATCAACTTTCTTTCCTTGTTTATTTCCTTCGACTCATCCTTATAAATTTTCTTACCCTGTTCTGGTCTCGCTGCTCATCGTCATTCCTCTTCCCCTTCACACGCTGTCTGTTTCAGGTAATTTTGCACTTCATGGTTTTACACAAGCGTTAGTTATGTTTTTTGAAGGCCTGTTTATTGATGTGGTATTAAATATAGGCCCTATTGCGGATGCTTCTTGAATAATAGATTTCATTGAATATTGCTGTACATTTCATAACCATAAACTGTAATGATTACGAGATCAGTGTTTGTTCATGGGCGATATAATTTAAGGTGCTGTTAGACAGAGATTGAAAAACCAGTTCCAGTGAGTAGAAGTACTAACCATGCATTTGCTCCACCCATGCACTAAACTAATTGATTTCACTAATTAGCTTATGTGTTAGTCAACAATGAATTAGAATCAGCTGGTTTAGTGCATGGGTGGAGCAAATTCATGGTTAGTACTTCTGCCTCTGCTGTTAGACTATTGCTATTGAAACAACCTAATGAAGGCCTACAGAGGAGAAATATATTGAGTGACCAAATCATTTCACACAGAGGCAACACCAGATTCTCCATCGTGTGTTTTAAAGAGGCTCTACATAACCTTACATAATTTCAGCCTCTAGTAGTTAAAATGGTGCTGTGGAGCAGTATAGTGGGTCCCCATCTTGCTCCCGTTGTAGTCAGCGCATGTCAGTGTGTGTGTGGGTGTGTGTGTGTGTGTGTGTGTGTGTGTGAAGTCAACGCACTAACCCCGATGCACCAATGACCATTCAGGTGAAGGCTGTCAATCAAGTGACAGCTGGGCAAGCCTACAGCTCAGGGAAAATGGCGGCTAAACTGAAACTGAAACCAACCGAAAAACTTGCGGTTGTAAACCAGAGATTCTTTTGCAGAATGAGGTAAAACTGGGATTTGGTTCATATATTATATAAGAACTACACTTTGACTTTGAGGTTTAGAAAATATTGACATATCGCCAGAAATCGCACGGAGCATCTTTAAGCAGCATGTTACATCAGGTAACGGACATTAATTATGCGCGTTCCCTTTTGCCTGCTTCTCTACTTTAACGCTCCACCCCCTCCTCGTTCCTGCAAAATATGCACTTGGCTGCGACCGAACCGCGGCGACCAAATTATGGAAAGATGCATCGTCCCGTGCGGGGCCCATCTAGACAATCAAGGCTACCTGATGAGACCCTGGGGGAGAGGGAGGGAAGCAGGGTGGAAAAGGAGGGACGGAGGGAGAGGAGATAAGAGAGAGAGATAGAGAGAGAGAGAGAGAGAGAGAGAGAGAGAGAGAGAAGTAGAGTACAGTATGAGGATGTGGAAATATATTTCATAATTAATTATATGCCAATATTAAATCAATTTGATGCCTTGAAAGCACAACAATTGCATTGCAAATGAATATTAGGTTAGAAAATACAACAATTTCCAGTTTTAACGTGAATTCCGGTATAAACCACACCCACATCCGGTCTTCTATCCAAATACAGATACAGAGACAGATCATTTTGTTGGTTGAACCTGAATTTCCCCAAGGGGATGAATAAAGAATCTTTCTATCTATCTTTCTATCTAGATACAGATAATGACGTCTCTGTACACCTCTAACAGCTGTCAATCAGAAGCAATTTCATATTCTGAAGCTGGGGATGGCAACTCAACTTAAAAATGACATTAATTTCTGCTGGCAGGCCACATTCCCATTTTTATTTCCAGGTAAAACAATTTTCAATTATGGTCCCACAAGGACAGCCATCTTGTGTATTATGGGTATCATGCACAACAGCTCAACTTGTTCAATCTGCTGACATTTCTGAATGTTGCTTTCACTGTTTAGATTTGGGCATTGTCCTTTGAGGTTCTGACTGAACAATCTGTCTCAAAATGTCTTGCATAACGGTGTATGGCAAGCAGACACAGACTGGTGGCTATTTTAATCTTGGGCTGTGCGCAGATGAATGGGCTTGCCCTGATATAACAAGTATAAATTACATGGTTTGAAATGTTTTGACAAATGAAGTGTAGAATGATCTGCAGCCCGTGGCAAAACAACCACTGAGGAGTAAACCAGTGAGTGATTGCTGCTATTGCTCATCTCCCATGCAATAGTTTGTGTCTATCTGGCCAGGCTACATTTGCAATTGTACAGTAAACTGGTGGAAGGCTTACAGCACTTCATTACATAGTAAACCTAATACATTTTTTAATGCAAATATAGAATTGTTATGATAGAATTATTAAAAGTTATCATAACGTTGACAAGCCCACTGTCAATTAACATTTTACTCTGTATAATCTCCAATCTCTTAAATAATATACAGTGGAAAACGTATTGGGGGCCATTAAGTTAGTTTTTTATGTTAGTTAAGTTTTTTTTGTTTTGGTCTTCCTTGCACATTCTTTAAATTGCTTCTTTTTTTCTTTATCAATTCATTTGTATATATAAAACATGTTGACCCCTACTACTGCCTGATATGGTTTTAATATAAAAGGGTAATTATAAGGGGAAAATGACTGTAAACTGTAATGATTCTTTAGGTTTAAACTTCTTCAATAATAAAGACATTAGGTGAAATGGTTCAAAACAGTTTTGTTTTATTTCATTTTTTTTCCAGACAAACACATTGATTTCTGGACCACAGTAGAGGATGGAAACCTTTCACAAACATTATTATTATTATTATTATTATTATTATTTGAAAATACAAATATAAAATTATACTTTCCACATCTGAGATGTGAGAGACCCCCATCCACTTTTTTTTTGTTTTTTTTTGTTTTTTTGTTACAACAGGGCTTGAGCAAGCCATACAAGAAGACCTGAAAGATGCTTTCAGACAGTCAGTCCGTTCAGTCAGCTCTCGTGGTAAAAAGTCTCTTAACATTTAAAAAATGGGCAAGTGGTAGGAATGGGCAAGGCAATCAGAAGACCCCAAATGAGGCATGAAGGACAAGCTTCTGCTAGGGCCATGTGATGACACATTAATGACTGTACCACTTTCTAAACATAAAACCTTGTACTTAGTGCAGAGATCTGCAACTGCAATTTTGTACCTTAGTTTTTTATTTAAATATCCTGCATTTCTAGTACAATCATGATGTGTACATCATGGTAGAACTTTGTTGGATGCATGACAAACCCTTTTACAGTGTTGGCTACTAAAAACATTTCAGCGCTCATTTATTCTAACATGAGCATTCAGCCTTCATACACAAACAAAGTGTTTAACATTGACATATAATACACGTATATCCATCTGTGTACATGTACTTACATTATTCACACAGATTACAGTATGTGTGTTGTATTTCAGTGACAGGATGATCGATTGGCCATTGCCTAGCACTTGCCTCAAGATTCAAGTTTTAGTGGATATGGTAGTACGCTCCCAATATATCCCAACACCTTCCAGGTCGTGTGTTTTTCTCTCTTTTTTTGCTCTTTTTTTCTTTTCTTTTTCTAACCAGCAATTATCTAATGATGAACTAGTCTAGCAAGATGTGTAACATTCATTAGCTGTAAACTGCTGTCAATGTGAAAGAAAAGTACAACAACAGAGCCATGCTACCTTAAAGTCCAAGCTACGAGATTTAAAAAAAAGTGTTAAGTAATGATGGCTAACTGCATAAGATGTGGTACAGTATTGGCTACTTGAAAGGATAAACAGCTCATACTTTAATCAAATTCTGAGCCAGGTCAGAAAATCTAATAAATGGCGATGCCATCAATCTCGTATCTTAAAGAGACTAAGTGTTGTTTGACATGGAGGCATTATTTTCACAGCAGCTGAAAAATCGGCTGAAAGTTATCTGCATTGGTTGGGGTTGATTTGTGTTATTAACCTAGTTGTAAGACTGAAAGTAGCATAATAGTTTCCCTCCCCATTCTCAATAAAGGCACAGCCTATACTGTAACTGTTTCACAGTTTTTTGTAGTATGCAATATTTTCCTAGTCTTTAGTCCTAAACCAGTTACATCACAGTGCCAGAGGTCAGTCATACATAGTCAGACATAACATGACACCCATGGTACTGTAAGGTGCTTTGAATAAAAACCCTCCACCAGTTAGATTGACATACTCCCTTGCCAAGCTACAAAGCTGGAACTTATCATGATTTTGTGGTTATGTTGGGCACTAACAATGTCCAGGGTTAAGGGTTTGATTCTAACTGGGACCACACATGCTAACATGTTGGCACTAATGGTACAGTAAGATGTTTTTATATGAAGAATCTGCCAATGGCTTATGTTAAAATCCCCACCACCAAATCTATTATTGCTACCTCCAAGAGTGGTTGTTGAAATCATATTTTTACTATTGAACAAGTATAGCATAGTAATCAGATTATATCTCCCCAACCAAACAAATATACAAATTCCATTCCACTCAGTCATCTATGTGCTGCCGTTACGTTCAAGGAAGGTATTTCACAGTTAATGCAATTGTCTAAGGCTGAGTAAATATTTTAGTAAATAGCAACAATTAGATAAGACATTTGAGTGTTCATACTGTTTTGAATGGCACCTTAGCATTGATTAAAGTAAGAGCTGGTTTCAGAGTACAAAAATAATTCACTATAATTCTTGGGTGTTGATGAGATCAAACTAAAGTATGTAGTAGTTAGGACTGAACAAGTAAAAAAAACTGTATTCAAAAATAGTAGTGCCATGCGCCACTGGGATATTTTCAAGAGTACAAACATCAAACCTCAAGATCTTAGATTAATTATATTTATAATAGTAATTGTTGTTGTTATTACCATTTTTATCATTAATCTGTTATAACTTTCTAAAAAAATATGTTTTTTTCATTCTGTAATAAAATCCTCCGTGTTCATTACCATAACTTGTGTCCCTCCTGACAAATTATAAGAAATAAAAGTGTTTTGCATATCTAGCGTTAGCATTTAAGGTAGTATGGCACACCCCTTTAAAAACATTCAAGGGTGGGGATCCAATTAATGCCTTGTTTCTAAATTCCATCTTACAGCAATTTCTCTTTTAAATGTTTTCAGTGAGAGCTTTGGCTAAGTTTTAACCAAATAACCAATAAGCACTAAACAGAAAATCAACCGAAAAATACTAGCGAAACAAATGTCAGCATTTTCCCCCCATATTGTAATAATAAGGGAAATCTATATCCTTACTGGTCCTAACTCATCTAATGACTACGTCTGTTATTATCTATATTAACTACAGAACATCTATCACTAATTACTAGGAAAAAGAGGGAGAGAAAGAGGGAGACAAAGGGAATGACAGATTTAGGGAGGGAGGGATATACCACTACACTGGTATCAAAGACAGCACTCTAATACAAGGTCATTTGATTTTCTTTTTTCACACATTATTGAAATACATAGATGATCAACATAAGATTATTGTAGAAGGTGATAGGGAATGGAGAGAGAACTGGATGTACAGTACAATGTAATTATTGTTAGTATTATACTTATTCATATAATCATTAACAACCACAAAAATATTGATACAAATTCTTCTTAGAAATGTAAATCATTCAAGGGAACATACAGTTTTGTCTTTTTAATTGATAACATACATATTTCTGTTTTTTTGGCTATTTCGATTATTACTTTAGACCCCATTTTAAAAACAATCCAGCATTCAGCTTCACACAGTTTTGTAAAAGTAATCTGTAAAATATCTGTATCAGCACAGAGGAGAAAACAGGAAATACATTTATCAATTCATAAACAATTTAAAATTTAAAGACTGATTTCTCAATTTTAGCAAATTCCTATTTACATGAAATGATTATAGATAACATTCCTCTCTATTTTCCTTTATTATACTTGTTGAAAATGTGTGTATGTGTAATATCGGCGGACAAATCTGTAGTATGTAGACTATAGGGCAGCATTAAAAACCAGGAAACTGTCAAACGTATGTCCCAACATATTAGAATTACAATAACCAAAGTTGGGTTGAAAGAAAAAAAAAATTCTTGATATCTCTTCATACCAACTAATGTGCAAATCTAGTCTCAACCTGCCAATCACAGTGCAATAACTTGATTTAATAATCTATTCATATTTTTAATTTGTTTCAGCGTCAAATAAGTTAGCCTGTTAGGTCTTCTTTTAGAAGACAAAATGCACAGGTCTGAGGTAATGAGAGACACTTAATTGTCAAACTTCTTACTTCTTAGAAAATAAAAAGTTGTAAAGAACTGAAGACAATACATGTCAACGTAAATTAAATTACCATCCATATGAAATATCTGGACACAATTCATCCATCTCATATATCCAAGTATAAAATGTATAAGTGTGCTTTGGATTATGATATTTTTTTATTTTTATGCTATTCATCGCAGTGAGAGAGAGAAGGGAGTCTTTTAGTTGTGTGTTCAATTGAGTATTAAGTAGAAGTAATTTCTGAAAGATTTCTGTGTGACAAAATCCAGTGTTAATTACCTTGCGTCATCTTTTTGTTGCTGTGCACATCATAGCTCATAATGTAGACAAATATGCTGGTATGACATCAGCCAAATGAAGAAAGCTGATGATATTTACAGAGCAGTGGATCCTGGACCAGGGCAGGATTCTCATAGACTCCCTCCAAACATGATACAGCCTTTTTCTCATGAACTGTCACAAAAATAAGTCCCTCTCTCTTTCAAAACCACTATATGCAGTGACCGGAATATTTACAGTTTTGTTCTTTTTTTAAAATCTGAATTAACATAGTATTAAAAGGAAACATTTTCTCTCCAGACAACAAAACATTTATAAAAAAGGACTGAAAATATTGTAGTCCTCTTATTGCTAAAAATAGGTACATATGGTGACAACATTACAAGAAACAAAGCTACTAAGATTTATTAGTTCATCCTGTTTTATAACATGAACCAATGTTGTTTCTACTTGAGCCACATTGATTCATACCAGACGTCTTGTGTGACGACCTTTAAATCACCAGGATAAAAACAAATATCCAGTGTCTCAAAAGACACAAAGAAATTATCAAAAATAAGTCTGTTGACATGGTTCTCACGTAAGGATCGAATGACACAAATGTACAGATGAAATGATCAAAACTAAATGAAATAATTAAAATGAAACTCATTGATTAAAGATCAAGAAGGTAAAATAATAAACCAAGAAAGGCAGTTCAAACGAAGATAAAATCATTAAAAGGAAAATGACAAACAACAAAACTCACATGAAGATACTGGGCTACACTCAGTTATAAAGATCTCAATGCAAGTCTGGATTTATGGTACAGCAGATTATAGTTTCTTTTTTTCTGAGATGATTTTTGTCATTTTTTTCTAGCTGTTCTTCATCTGCTGCCTCCAGTCTCAGTCAGGATGCTGTAGTGATTGGCGCTGGATGGCATCACCTGCACACATAAGCAGTTTAGAAACTTTGGCTTGTCTTCCCCCGGGCCTCCTGAGATACTCTGCTGGTAGACTAACAGACAGAGTCCAAAGCCAGTCCACACCAACAGCCTCAGCCTTTCCCATAACATATGTTCACTGTGTCCCAATTCATTGGCCCTCTAGTGTAGTTATGTGTTTATCTTCCTCTGTAGACTCTAAAGCAGGACATGCTTCCATCCATTTGAGACTGTGAAGTTTTAAGTTGGTTTAGACAACCACACTTTCAGACAGGGTGGTAAAAGGTTGGGACACAGGGATCCACATGAGCTTGATCCTCAACTGCCAATATGTTATGCCATAATCCTCTTGTAAAAACATTTTGTCCGTAGAATAATTCAATTCCTTTCAATTTTTGTGTCAACCATAATCTGTAGCGTTAAGTCTTATTTGTGGATAATGGAATTTAGATGTATGGGGGAAGTCTATTTTGAGGCAAATGACTAAACAAATGACAAAACTGAACAAAATGAAAAATGTGTTTTAAAACTTTGAACCAGTGAGGAGGAGGATGGCACAGTACTGACAGCTACATAGGTATGGTACAGTAGTGTTAACCCAAGGCTTCTAGTACTACACAAAGGTTTGAGGTAAAGGCTGTAAGCTTTGGTGTGGCTGCATTAGACTTCAGCATGCAGAAAGACTAGCGCTGGGAACTGCTTGGTAGTGGTTTCATGTGGATGTTGTTTCAGATGGGTGGGGGTTTAATAGTGAGCAAGACAAACTACTGACAAACTTTGCTTTGATGTGTTGCCTTCTCCCATGGCTTGTTTCTATGGTATGCTTCCAAACCATGCTGTATCTTCAAATCATTATGTTACTTTAGATGCTAAGGAGTTTTCAACAATATTTCTGACTTGAAACCTTCACATTGATTTGTCAGATACTCAGAGCTAAGGGTAGACATGTGTGTCCCAGGACAGGGATATAGACACAATTACAGTTATTCTACATATAACTTACAATAGGCAAGCAGCCACAAATGACATAAAGATTGCTTTCATATTATTTGACATAGGTAATAATTAAATTGGATGAATACTACATCTCCTCTGTGCCTGGGTTTATCCATCTCTGCCTGTGGGCCTTCTGGAGGAAATTGATACCAATTATCAGAGAAAGCAACAGTAGGAAAGACAAGCAGAGTTTGTGTAGTCAGAGTTTCATATATTATCCAGGTAAACGTTTTCATAGTATAAGTATATATGCACACAAGTGTCAACAGATGGGTTAAATATTTCAAATACAATGAGAGAAGGATGCTTCAGAAGGAATTCACTTTAAGAATAGTTTACAATGGACAAAAATGCTTACATAACTTTTCAAAGGGCTTGCCACTTCAATCTTTCTGTGTTGTATAGTGTGTACAACGGAGTTGGCAGAAACCCTGTGAAAAGGTTTAACATGCTTTTCAGGGACAATAGCTTCAATAAATACATTATAAGTAATCAGGGAGAAAATGAAAGGGGAGATGAGACGAGTTAAATGAAAACAGAAGTATGTATGGGTCAAAAGGACTAGGATATTATAAACATGGCATATAATACCTCGAATGAGATGGCAACCAGCCACCTGCTACCTTTCAATGGTATCCGTTTGTAAAAGCTGTCGCAATCAATGGACCCTAAAAGTGTACAATTAGTAGCTGTGTCAGTAAAGGAGCCTGTTACTGGTGAGTATATTTTATTCATAGGATGCCAGCATGAATGGAAATCCATCTCTCTTATTTCCATGGGTCTAGCTCATTTTAGCAACAGGGACTACATTTACATCCCAATTCAGGGAGGTGGGTCATGGCCTGAAATACAGCTCTCTTTAAAGTCACCACCAATGAAACCAACCTGTTTGTTACCCAAATGAGCGACAATCGCAGGTCATCTGCTGACAGTGTATCAAGTTCTGTTCAACTGACATCTTAATGAGAGAGTTTTCATTTGGACATTGTAACATCAGGTTTATAATTTACTGTGGACATTTTGAACAATTTACCTTAGTATTAAAGGGTGTTCGTATGCAATTAGCTTTGCACTCGTTCGAAGGCCAATAAGATCAATTTCTCCTTGTAAAGCTTATCCCATTCATGCTAACACATATTAATCATATTATCATAAATCACAAGACATGCAAAATAATTAAGTAACAATCCAAAGATGAGTAGAACCCACCCTACCCAACAATAAAGCTAACCAGCACTGCGGGTTTTCCAAAAGCTTCATTGATGCTAGCATTATGTTTGGTGAGATTCTTTATGGACATCCAGCCTTTATGTCCACTAAGTAAATGTTCTGTTCATGTAAAACAAGAAGAGAACTTAACAAGCAAGATTCTGTAAAGTCCCACAGTACATTCCTTGTGATCACAAATGGCACTTTAGTGTACTTTCTCCTCAGAATAGTTACAAACTGAATGTCAGAATCAAATTTTCCACATGACCCATGGTCAGCTTTAGATGAGGTAGACCTCAACCCAGCAGCAGCATATTGATCTGCAACAAGAACTTTGTTGGAATTCTATCTGCTTATAAATAAAAGAAAATTCAAGAACAATAGTTGTCAAACTTATACAGAGAAAAATAGCTGCTGTTGTTACAGCTGACGTATGTAAACTGGTCAGTCACTCAATACACTTCATCCCACAAAATGATAGTTATGCAGGATAACTCTAGTTATATGAATGCGGGCAAAGCACCTTGCTTCGCTTATTGGACTGTCCGTGCGCGTGAACGAGCCCAGCTGAAAGAATTTTACAATGCACCAATCACTGACCAGGGCCCCGCCCTCCCGCCAGCCTATACAAGCTGCCGTTGAGCTTGTACTCACCCTTCTGTAGTTCCTTTCAGAACCGGCCAGCAGGGTGGAAAAAGCAAGATGCTTTGCCCACATTCATATAACTAGAGTTATCCTGCATAACTATCGTTATATATCATGCGGGCTTCGCATCTTGCTTCTCCTATTGGACTAAGGCGAAGTGGAGCCCTGATCAATGTGCCCCCTGTTGGCCCTAACAGACCAAGAAGGAGAAATAAAACTCATGCCCCTGCCAGGACCGGACAGGAGAAGCAGGGAGAATAAAGCAATTAACCGCTCGAGGAAGGGGTAAATGGGTGGATTTACGCCAGCTTGTATAGTCGGATTTAGACTTACAAGCGGGCGTAAATCCACCCATTTACCCCTTTCTCGAGGGGTTAATTGCTTTTCTACAACAGTTAGACTACTAGATATTATAAAAAAAAGACACATAGTTGTGAAATGCAATCATTTATTTACGATTGTAGAATAAATTGTAGAATATTCATCCGCGACAGAATATAGTTCTGTGTAATGAGATTGATTGGAAGGCGCATTGATACAGAAAAATGCGGTCCCAAGCGGGATATATCGTGTGATTTACCCTGCAAAATGGAGGTCACGTGACGCTTACTAGCCAATCAGAATCATGGATCCAGACCCTGCTCATTTTAACGTTG